>APFE030024947.1:13962-45650 GCA_000404065.3 Pinus taeda
ATGTTAGAAGATTACAACACCTCTCCTATACTAGGCTGGAGAGTTTTTAAAATTTATTTATTTTTATGTAATTTGATCGACTCAAAATGTTTAATAGGACAAGATAGGATTGAACGTGACATGACATTACAAAATTTGACCCAATTAGTAAATCAAGGTTGATTTCTGTTGTCACTCATTGCAAAATTTGTTTTCAGCTGTTAAAATGGTGCAAAAGAGCAGAAAAGTTGCAGCCATATCCCAAACCACATAAGCTCTCAAAGCTAAATCGGACCCTGTCCATTAGATAGTGCTCAGAATAAGATTTCCAAAGGTATATGGAACTCCTCAAATGGACCCCGGAATCAGAAGATATGGCATGTTAAAGACATGGGTTTTTTCACCTTTGAAAGGAGGAAATAATCGCATGTCAGAGGTTCGGGAGAATATCGCAAATCACAATCAGAGTTTTCTGAAAGAAGCAGTAGGGGAGGGAAAAGAAAACCATCGATCAACAATCACTGATATCGGAGATCAGATGTTCCAGCGATCCCTCATATCCGCGATCGCAAATGTCAGAGGTCCAAGGTAGCGATGAGATATATTGGCGGGGTGAATCGACGATTGGTGATAGCAACAACATGGATATATCGCAATTTGCAAATTGGAGGACCATGCAGCATGGCATACCTGAGGTTCCAACGACATGGCATGTCAGTGATCGCAATAGTGCAAGATCGACGCATCGCAATCATCGATAAAACAAATGACACCCTTCCAAATAAAAGAGCCGAGATTTAAGTCAATAGTACAAATCACCAAGAAAGGGACAAAAACATTTAACAAAGGAAATCAACACAAAACCAGGGGCAATCAGGCCTTTTTCTCTCTCTTCCATGAGGCCATGTGGAAAAATATTATTGGATCCAGTAAAGAAACGATGGTGCTGACGTAAGCATGATGTGGCAGTCCAGAGGACATGTGGCATGCATATTTGGAATTTTCAAGGGTCCAAAGAGGGCATATCCGGGTGACACATGTCACTAATAAGGAAGTGCCACGTGGCAGTGATGATATCATCAATCGACAATCAGCGATCGAGGTAATAGCGCATTGTGCATCATGAGGAATTCATCGATTACAAACCTCTGATTGGAAAGGGGCTCCGATAAGGGGGCTAGCCGATGGTCACGGGAAGATCAAAGAACCAAGAGCTAAGCAGGACAAGCGATCCCGCATATCGACGATCGCAAGTGTCAAAGGGAGCAAACAAAGGTGATATTATGAAATTGTCGATTGCAATATCCCGGGTGGGCCCAATCGACGTTTGACGGTCTTAAGCAATAGAGGGTGTAAACTCTCCCTCATCCTTTTTCAAGTGGGCTAGATCATATCACACATCGAAGATCACAATGTTGGTGAGGAGGCACCAAAAGCGAGCATTAGAAACCCCCGATATGCGGGATTCTATGTAACAAAGGAAAAAGACCCCTAGAGGGGAGTCTAAAGGCCCTAGCACCCAAGGACTAAGCGTCTGGTCATAGCCCTTGATCACATGAAGCAAAAGGGACTAAAGTGGATCAGAATGACCCATCCCATAAGGAATTTTAATGGGAAATCCTGATGCGATAACTCCGCGACGAGGTAATGCAGGACTTTAAAGGCCTGGTGGGTCGGCAACTGAGGCATTTAAGAGAGGAGATGGAGCATTCAAAAAATGGCATGGGATGACCCTATAAGGCCCCCTGTGACATGAAATCGAGGTCAACACTGACAGAGTAAATAAAGACATGGAAGATCGGGAAGATTTGATGATCCAGTATGGTGCTCCATGCAGAGGGAAGACGGAGTACCGCCTCAGGTGACCTATGCTTCTGTACTATGGCATGAAATTGATAGCTGACCACTCCCAGCTTTGGAGAATGAATGATTCGAGTAGTAAAGAAAAGAAACAACCTAAAGCAAAGGTGATCACATGGATGGGCATGGAGATATTTTGTTGGCATTTTCATTTGGTTGTTAACTTGTTTTGTTATCCTGTAATGTGTCGCCATTTAATGAAGAAATAAATCTTTTGTAGTCATTTTTGGGCCATAGAGCCATCCGAAGCCGAGATAGCTAGTCAATATGACAGCTGAGGCTCGACTAAGATATTTTGTTGTAGTTATTGTTCAGTTCTCACCTCTTGAGATAAATAGTGGGAAGAAATACTACACAAAGGTTTAGTATCATAAAGAAAAAACTACATGTTATTTTCAAGACTGTATGGCTTTATGATATGTGTCTTTCAGAATATTAAGGAAATGGTGGTGATTCCTCCTTCAAGTACTACAATATGTTATCCCCCCATTTAAATTCCATTATGTTCATGTTTCCTCTCAAATTTTAGGCAATCAGGGGGATAAAGGGAAAGGTAAGATGAATCCTGATGCATCCAAGGTAAAAGTCTCCTCAAATAAGGAATGCAATAACTTTGAGGAACACATAGGAAAAAAGGCATATGTTATGATAAAAACTACCAGTGATAAGGAAAGAGAAGCAGAGCTAGGAGGTGCAGAAAAAGGACAACCTACATTCAATCTTCAGAAGGAACTTGAAAAGGTAAAGATTCATGTTCCTCTAATTGAACTTCTAAAGAAGCCCACTTATAAAGCTCAATTCTCTCAATTCATGCCTCCATCCACCTTAGCACAGACCCATGACTATTTAAACCATCAAGAAGAAAGATCAATGGTTGTTTTTGGGCCTCATAATGAAGAACTTGATCCTTTCATTACACCCTTCTATGTGACCCTGATAAATCATGAGCTCTTATTGCATAAATTCATGTTGGACTCAGGAGCCTCGCATAAACTCATGCCCTTAGCCATGATGGAACAACCTGACTTGCATATCACTAGGCCCTATAAGGACCTATACTCCTTTGAATCTACGAGGGTCAAATTCTTGGGAATGATAAAAGATCTGGTGGTAAACCTAGCTCAGATCCCTGTGAAGAGTGTAATGATGGACATCGTAGTGGAATGTATTCCCCCTCGATTCAGCATGCTCGTATCTAGGTCTTGGGGTTCCAAGGTGGGGGACTCTATCAAATTAGATCTAACTTATGCCACTATTTCTACTTTTGGAGGAAAAGAACGAAGGTTGTACAAAGATTCCAAATTTGTAAAAATTGTGACCCTAGATGAAGGTTTTAAAAATTATCCAGTGTATGGAAAAGAAAGCGACATCTCTTGTATGTTCCTAGAAGAAGATGAGACCATCTTAGAAGAAACACCAGTACACCTAATGATGTAGTTAGAACAACAAGACACCGATGGAAACAAAGTGTGGAAATTATACTTTGACGGAGTGAATTCCAAAGAGGGAAATGGAGAAGGAGTATTGTTGGTATCTCCTGAGAGTAGCTTGATACCCGTCTCATTCAAGCTGGAGTTTGAGGCAATCAACAACATGGAAGAGTATGAATCATTTCTTCTTGGGCTACAAAGACCAAGGAATATGAATGTTGAATGCTTAACTGTGCATGGAGACTCCGAATTGATTGTAAAGCATATTAAAAATTAGTGCCAGGATAAACACCCCAGATTGAGGACTTACCAAAATGAAGTATGGGATTTGATTGATAACTTCTTCCTGGACTTTAATATCCAACTTCTGCCCAGAGAAGGAAACATAATGGTTGATTCCCTTGTTGTAGCAACAGTGAATCTCAAACCCCCTAAAAATTTGCTTCTTGGGTATGAGGTGGAGGTCAGATACAGACCCTTTATACCTAATAATGTCAAACACTAGCAGGTATTCGAGGATGATGAGCAGATCAAACGATGTATAAAATCAAGAACCCATTTCGTGGGAAGACACAATTGCTAGTAATAAAATTCTACAACTGAAAGGGAATACTATTCCTCGTGGGCTAGTTCCACTGGAAAGATTATTTAACAAGGATGATGTAGCCTCCAAACCAATGGCTCTGGATATGGATGAACAAGTAGAAGATTGCAATATCGGCTCAAAGGATGAGCCTCAGATGGTCAGACTATAAAAAAGAATCCCCTCGCAATATAAACAAAGGTATTTAAATCTCTTCAAAACCAATAAGGATGTTTTCGCTTGGTCTTATGAGGACTTAAAATCATTTGATACTAACATCATACATCATAAGGTTCCTTTAAAGAGTGGAATAAAACCATGCAAGAATAAGCTCAAGAAGATTAATCCACTCTTACTCCCCTCCATTGAAAAAGAAGTGAGGAAACTTCTACAGGCTAAAATCATAGTGCCTTTAAGGTACTCAGAGTGGGTGGCCAACTTAGTCCAAGTCTGAAAAAAGAATGGAGAAATAAGGCTATGTGCAGACTTTCGGAATGTTAATAGGGCATTGTTGAAAGACAACTACCCACTGCCTAATATGGATTACATATTGCAGAAGGTGGTTGGGTCAGTCAGAATTTCCATGATGGATGGGTTCTCTAGTTACAAGCAAGTGGCAATCCACCCTGATGATCAGAAGAAGACTGCTTTCACCACCACTTGGGGAACTTTCATGTATGCTCGCATGCCTTTCAGTCTTATTAATGCAGGGGCCACGTTTAAGAGAGCTATGGATATAGGTTTTGTAGGGGAGCAAGACAAGTTTGTAGTGGTATATTTGGATGATATCACAATCTTATCTAAGACCAATGAAGAGCACATCCTCCACTTGAAGCTCACCTTTGAGAAATGTAGGAGGTATGGTCTTTCTTTGAATCCCAAGAAATATCAGTTCGCCCTGAGTGAGGGGAAGCTACTACGACACATAGTAGTGCAAGACGGAGTGAAAATCGATACTAAGAAAGTCAAAGCTATGAGTCATATTCCTCTACCCAGAAATAAGAAATAGGTCCAAGCCTTTTTGGGGAGAATCAATTTCTTGAGGAGGTTCAACCCAACTACACAAAAATAGTGAAGGGTATTACAAATATGCTAAAAAGGGAAAATGAAGTCAAGTGGAACCCTGCCCCTGAGATTCTCTTACTAGAATTAAAGCAGCTTTGGTTGAAGCACCATTAATAGTTAGCCCTCACTACTCAACACCTTTCTATATGTTTTCTTTTGCTTCTCCACATACTATTGCCGCAGTTTTGCTACAGAAGAATAAATATGGTTATGAACAGCCTGCCGCCTTCTTCAACCAAGTCCTGAGGGATGTTGAGTTGAAATATAACATTGTGGAGAAACAAGCCTATGCACTAGTCAAGGCTTTGAAGGCATTTCAAGTCTATGTGCTACAATCAGAAATCATAGCATTTGTCTCAATGACATTGGTCAAGGACATCCTTGAGTAAGGAGACAGTGAAGGAAAAAGGGTTAGGTGGATAGAAAAAATACAGGAATATGAGTTAGACGTAAAGCCTACTAAGCTCATAAAAGGCCAGGGGTTGGCCAAGATTTTATCAGAATCTAGTTGCCAAGCTTTGGGGATAAACTTGATAATAGAGGAAGGCAGAACAAAAGTTCAACAGAACGGTATTAAAACATCAGAGAAAAAAATCTATGCTAAATATGAGGGATCACCCTAGTATAATAATATCATCCATTGTCTCTTATTCCTAAGGTTCCCAATAGGGATGGATAAATCTTAGTACAAAACCCTAAGACTGCAAGCTCGAAAGTATATCATATCAAATGATCAAGTCTACAGGAAGGACCCGGTGGGAGTTTTGTTGTTATGTTTGGTAGAAGGTGAAACTCATAAAGTGATTGAGGAATTTCATGGAGGAGTTTGTGGACGTCATTACAGCTAGAAGACCATAGCTCACAAAATCCTCAAGGTAGGATTCTACTGGCCTACACTGTTTGGAAATGTTCATTCCAAAGTCAGTCATGTCAAAAGTGCATAGTCTTTGCTGAGAGACAAAAACTTTCTCCTCTTCCCCTAATCTCAGTGCATGTGGAAGAACCCTTAAGATAGTGAGAACGAGACTTCATAGGAGAGATAAACCCACCTTCTAGTGGCCAACATAAGTGGAAATTATCGGCCAAAAATTATTTCTCCAAGTGGGTAAAGGCCATCCTAGCCAAAAACACCACATACTCAATAGTAATCATGTTTATGGAGGAGAACATATTATCTCGCTTTGGTTGTAGTATCAAAATTATCACTGACAATGCTCAAGTCTTCAAATCCGCAAAATTCACCAGCTTCTGTTAGAAGTTCAATATCATCATTGAGCACTCCACTACCTATTATCCTCAAGGTAACAGCTTATATGAGTCCTCAAACAAAATTGTGGTGAGAGTGCTAAAGAAGACCATCACCACGAATCATAGGAATTGGGACACCCAATTGAATTTTTCCCTCTAGGCTAACCAAGTGACTCCTAAACGTTCCACTGGAAAATTACCTTTTGAGCTAGTGTAGGTAAAGCTATAGTCTACCCAATACAATTAGAAATTCCAGTCGCAAAGTTACTACAAGAAGCTGAGGAGGATCCAAGTGCTTTTACATGAAGGATAAACCAACTGGTTGAGCTCCATGAAAAGGAACAAGTGGGAGAAAAATTAGAAAATTACCAATAGAAGATGAAATCCCTATTTGACAAGAAGGCCAAGGATCGACCTCTTCAAACAGGAGATTTAGTTCTCCGATGGGATGTTCGGAGGGAAGAAAAAGGAAAACACAGAAAATTCAATCCACTTTGGTTTGACCCTTTCAAATATTCAAAAGAGAAAGGAAATAATATGTACCTGCTTGAAAATCTGGAAGGTGAATCATTGGAACTGCCAGTAAATGTTTAGATCCTCAAACTCTACTTTTAGAATTAAAGGTACATATCTTTCACCCATTGCAAATATAGGTGTGTGTATTGTAATTATTATATGAAATTTCTAGTTTCTGTTGAAAATTCCACTTTCACAAAATTATCATTTGTTTAGAAAAGACTCCATGCCCAAAAGAGAAGTTCTCAGTCTACAGGTTCTCGATGCATTGCAATCCAATGCCCCATCCTGAGGTGGAGCCAATGTTGTCAATCACTACAAAATTTGTTTTTAGCTGTCAAAATGGTGCAAAAGAGAATAAAAGTTACAACCATCTCCCAAACCACAGATGCTCTCAAAGCTAAATCAAACCCTCTCCATTGGATAGTGCTCGGAATAATATTTCCAATGGTATATGGAACTGCCCAAATGTGCCCCAGAATCAGAGGATATGGCCTTGTAAATATGGGGGTTTTGTCACATTTGAAAGGAGGAAAGAATTGCATATCGGAGGTTCGGGAGCATATCGTAAATCGCAATCGAAGTTTTCTGAAAGCAGCAACATGGGAGGGCAGAGAAAACCAACGATGAATGATTACCGATATCATAGATCAGAGGTTCCAGCGATCCCGCATATCGGTGATCACAAATGTCAGAGGTCTAAGGTAGTGATCATACATATCGGTGTGGTGAATCAATGATCGACGTTTGCAGCAACAAAAATATATCACAAATCGAAAATTGGAAGACCAGGTAGCATGGCATATCTGAGGTTCCAGTGACATGGCATGTCGACGATCACAATAGTGCAAGATCGGCGCATCGCAATTAGTGATAAAACAAATGACACCCTTCCAAAGTTTTAATGGTGATTAAAAGTGTTGGGATTTAAGCCTATAGTACAAATCATCGAGAAAGGGCCAAAAATTTTTAACAAAGGAAATCAATGCAAAACCAGGGGCAGGCGAGCCTTTTTTTCTCTCTTCTAGGAGGCCAAGTGGTAGAATATTATTGAATCTGGTAAAGACACACTGGTGCTGATGTCAACATGACGTGGTAGTACAGAGGACACGTGGCATGCAAATCTGGAATTTTTAAGGGTCCAAAGAGGGCATATCTAGGTGACATGTGTCACCACTCAAGAAGTTCCACGTGGTAGTGGTGATGTCATCAATCAACAATCGACGATCGGAGGTAGCAACGCATTGTGCACCATGAGGAATTCACTGATTGTGAATATCCTATTGGAAATGGGATCTGATATGGGGGCTAGCCGATGGTCAAGGGAAGAGCGAAGAACCAAGAGTTGAGCAGGACAAGTGATCACCGCATATCAGCGATCACAAGTGTAAAAAGGATAAAACAAAGGTGATATTACAAAATTGTCGATTGCGATATCCCGGGTGGGCCAAATCGGCGTTTGACAGTCTTAAGTAATAGAGGGCGCAGAATCTCCCTCATCCTTTTTCAATTGGGCCAAACCGCATCACACATCAAAGATCACAATGTTGGGGAGGAGGCACCCAAGGCGAGCTTTAGAAACCCCCAATATGCGGGATTCTATGTAACAAAGGAAAAATAGCTCCAGAGGGGAGTCCAAAGGCCCTAGTGCCCGAGGACTAAGCGCCTGGTCATAGTCCCCGGTCACATGAAGAAAAAGAGGCTAAAGTGGATCGAAATGCCTCGTCCCATAAGGAATTTTAATGGGAAATCTCGATGCGATAACTCTGTGATGAGGTAATGCATGACTTTAAAGGCGTGTTGGGTCAACTTTTGAGGCATTTAAGAGAGGAGATGGAGCATTCAAAAATCGACATGGGATGACCTTGCAAAGCCGTTTGTGACAGGAAATCGGGGTTGACATTGACAGAGTAAATGAAGACATGGAATCTTATGAGGACTTGATGATCCTTAATGGTGCTCCATGTAGAGGGAAGACAAAGTACCGCCTCATGTGACCTATGCTTATGTACTATGGCATGAAAACAATAGTTGACCACTCCCAGCTTTGGAGAATGAATGATTCAAGTAGTAAAGGCAAGAAACAACCTGAAGCAAAGGCGATCACAGGGATGGGCATGGAGATTTTTTGTTGGTGTTTTCATCTGGTTTCTAACTTGTTTTTTAATCCTATAATGTGTTGCCATTTAATGAAGAAATAAATATTTTGTAGTCATTTTTGGGCCACAGAGCCATCCCAGGCCAAGAAACCTAGTCGATCTGACAACTGAGGCTTGACTGATATATTTTGATGTAATTATTGTTCAATTCTCCCCTCTCCAGATAAATAGATGGAAGCAACACTTCACAAAGGTTCTGAATCCTAAAGAAAAAACTACATGCTATTTTCAAGACTGTATGACTTTATGATATGCGTCTTTCAAAATATTAAGGAAATGGTGGTGATTCCTCCTTCAAGTACTACATTATGTTATCCCCCTATTTAAACTCCATTGTTTTCATGTTTCCTCTTTGATTTTAGGCAATTGTAGCTGCTAGAAATGTTTCATACATTCTTACATATTCATTTGTATTGACTTGTTAATGCATGTGCCTGTATGGATCTTTGAGATTATATCTTTAAAATTGCGCTCCATGAATCATCACACTCAATCCTCTTTCATCCATTATGTCTACCTGTAACTCAGATAAGTGTAGAATCTTGATGCTTCAAGCTCTATGTGATGAGTGTAGAATTCTTGACGTTTCAAGCTATATGTGATGAGTTATTATATCTCCTTAACTTCTCTCATTGCTTGGCCAAAGCTTATTAAACTGTAGGTCCTTGAAGTACTCGGCCTTCACTAGCTTATACATATATTTCTGTGAGTTGTATATGTGAAGTAGTGCCAGAAATACATGGATTATGCCTTTAGATGAATGAACTAACCCATGTTTATATGTTATATATATATATATATATAATATATATAATATATATATAATAATATATTATATATACATATATATATGTACAAAAATAGATGATGAAATGAGATTTGTAAATGTAGAAAAATCCCTTAAATAAAGCATTAAATAAATAGATAAAATTCCATTAAACAATATCCCTAAGAATAGTATAAGAAAACAAAAGAGATCCGTAGAAAAAGGCCAAATAAAAACCTTAAGAAAATCGTTAAAAACTAGAGAATATCTAAGAAACCCTAAGCAACCACAAATTTCAAAGAAGAAACTTATAAATGAATCATATTAAAATTTACCTCCCACAAAAGCACATACTCCTCTATTATGCTCCAAGATTTTCTTTGCACCAAACACTTTCAAAACAAAATATCCCAAACTAATTTGAAATGTCTTTTAATAGAAGATCCAAATATTTGGTTTTGATTTCAATATGGAGTGTTAATGGAAAACCCAAATATGGTAAAACACTAATAGTTGTTCATTATTTTATACCTTTATCTAATGAGAATATTAAAGTTCTTATCCACCAAAAAGTACAATAAGGATCTAGGTCAAAACCGTCCACTACAACAAACATTGATGTTGATTCTCTTTTCCACAATGAGAATGGTAGTTTGAAAATCTTACCCACTAGAAAATGAAAAAAGCTCCATTTTAAAACTAAAGTTGTTGTGAGTGTGGCTATTTCTTTTGCATGCCAGAGTGACAAACGTAGATTGAAACTTTCATCCACCAAAAAATGAAAGACAAATATGGATTAAAATCCCCATTACAATTAATGTTGATTTTTTCTCTCTTTAAAAATATATTAGATTACAACGTTCCTCAATGAGTATGTCATATTGTGAAGTTGATCTTAATTGAATTCAAATTAGTATTTTCTCAAACAGTTATGTCACATTGTTTTTTGACAACATCATGCTTTTGCAAGCTTTAGTTTCTATCTTCTACTCTATTGCATATACGTTTATCCTCTATTGTGGTTGTTTTACACTCATTTGATGAAGGATTCCTATATATTATTGTGATTGTTGACCCTCTTAGTTATCTATTTTATTTCTCCCTTAGATTCTAGTGCTTGTCCACTTCTTGAGCTCTAGTTTCAATTAGCTCGATTCTAGTATCTTTGTTACCCTCCTTTGTGTGGTGAAGTTTCCCCTCCTCCCCTTCTACCTCTCTTTTCTTCCTCTCCTTCAAATTCCTCTTCGATCCATTCTTTTATGGTAAGGTTGGGTAATTTGGGAGGCCACATAGGAAGAAGAAGTAATACTCTTCCTTCTAACTCTATATCATAGTGATCTATAATGGTTTATGTAAAATATACTCCCCAAGTTATTAGGGTTGAAATTCAGGAGATGGAAAGGGAGGAGAGATTGTAACATCACTATATCATAGATCCAATTTTCAAAGACAAAATTGGAGGGTGGGTCCTAGACACTACGAGCACCAACACTAGAAACACTAGATACATGAAAACCATTAACATATATTGGAAACTGAAGATAATTATGGGAAAATTATTTGAAGAGGTCCTAGAAATGCAACAGGAAATTATGTTATGCATTAATGAAATGCAAAAGCAAACGAAGAAGCTTAATGACAAAGTATCCATTATAGAAAAATATTTAAAACATTTTGAGTTCTCAACATCAGATGGAGAGGAGGATCATCTTGACACCATATAGGTTGACTCACTATCCAAGTAAATGTTGTTACAACTTTTTTCATGCTACTTTATATCAGTAGTAGGATTGCGAGTTTAGATATGAATACTAGTGTGTCTGAGATTAGCAAGGAAGATAGGCATAGACTATATTATCTTTCCATTTTTGTTTTCAAGTTTAAACCATTTGTTATGTAAAAGGCTATATTGCTATTATATTGGTCCAGTTTCCATTGTGATAGACCAAAGAAATAACTATTTTTGTATATTTTCCATTTTCTCTGTAATATAAATCCCTCTTGATTGATTAAAAAAAATGCATTAAGGGTTGTGTCACATGTGACATTCTCCAATAATTTTATTGCATTGTGGTGTTCCTTAATGGTTATGTTTCATTTTGAATTTGATCAAGGGTTATGTGGCATTGTGGCATAATGAGGGTTTCCTATGGTTGACATTACAAGTTTTCTATCGTTGACTATGGTCATTTGACATTTTGACATATATCTTACTGGACTTATGTTGATTGTTTACTTTTCTCGATTGATATGCCTCATTTCAATTTTCATAAAGAGTTTTGTTCCATTTACACATTTCTCAAGGTTTATGTTGACTATGGTTGTCTTTGCTAGTAATGGTTGATTATTACTTGATAATGATTGGTTTTTGTTGACCATAGTTGATTTTTGCAGAGAATGGATGACTTTGGGTGAGAATGGTTAGAAATGCCCAACTTTCATCTACAACAACCGACTTTATCAAATTACAATTTACAAAATTTGCGTTAGTGGAGTATGGTTGAATTTGGCTTCCTTTGGGTGACTTCCATTCCCTATGTGAAATCAAAATTGTGTCACCTTATGACATTAAAAAGTTGAGTTGAAAAAAATGTCACATTGCAACATTATGGGTAGTTGCAATATTAAGTCACATTCTGAAAATAAGAGTTAGACTAAAAGATTATGTGACATTGTGACACTCTAAGGTTGACTTCAATATTATGAAATATTTTAACATTGATAAGTTCAACTAAAAAAAATATCACATTTTGACATAAAAGGTCAACTTAAATAAACATTTTATTCATGATATTATGGGTAAATGAAATATTATATGGCTTCATGACATAAAGAGGTTGACCTCAATATTATGTAATGTTGTGACATGAAGATTGTTATGTAATCAACTCACAAAATAGATGAAAAGATAGAGCAATGACTTCAAAATCAGCCTCTTCGAGTGAGAAACTTCCTTTACATTACACAAATGAACAATTATTGGATGATACAAATGACAAGAGCTCCTTTCTATATATAGGAGTCTAAGGGGTCACATTATAGTCAAAGCCGACATAAAAATAATAATTTAAGGGGACAACAATAACAATAGTGGACTTCTATGGGGCACAATAATAAAAATATGGGGACAACATGGGCACAACAATAACAATAAGGGGCTACAATGACAATAATAATAAGGGAATACACTAGTATTATAGGGACCTAACATGCCTCTCTCCTTCAGAAAAGTGTTGTCCTCAACGCTTGAGTAGTTTTGGATGCTTCAGTATAAAATTCTAATCCTCCCATGTGGAATCTTCAGTGGGCAAGTTCTTCCACTTGATGAGATACTCTAAAATTGATCAATCTCGTAGCCATTGAGTTCTTGTTTGTGACTACTTCAGGTTCCAATATGATTTTTCCTTCTTCGTCAAGTTTAAGAAATATTGTTTGAACTGGGAGCTTTCCACCTATAACCTTCTTTAAGCATAAAACATGGAAAACTGGGTGCGCTCAGGAAGTTGTAGGAAGCTCAAATTTGTATGCCATAATACCAATATTTTGCAACACCTTGTACGAACCATAATACTTTGGTGATATTTTATTATCCTTCTTAGATTTCTTGAGGGAAATTTGTTTGTATGGTTGTAGCTGTAGAAATACCCAGTCACCTACATCAAAACTTCTTTTGCTGTGATGTTGATCTGCCTTTTGTTTCATTCTATTATGTGCCAAAGTGAGGCTATCCTTTAAGAGTTGGAGAACTTGTTGTTGATGCTCAATGTGATCTTCCACTGCTTGAACCTTATAATTTTCTCTTAAATATGATGTGATGGACGATGGATGATATCCATAAAGTGCCATACATGGGGCCATTTCTGTTGCAATAAGGTAGGAAGTATTATACCATTATTCAGCCAAATGCAACCATTTGACCCATTGTGTCTGTTTATCATATACAAAGCAACGAAGATATCCTTCCAAACATTTGTTCACTATCTCGGTCTGCCCATCAGATTGAGGATGATAATATGAGCTATGAGCTAACTAAGTACCCATGCAAGAAAATAATTATGTCCAAAAATTTCCTATGAAAATGGGATCTCTGTCGCTTACAATAATCTTTGGGTTTGCATGTAGCTTTTGAATTATTTCCATAAATGCAATAGCAATTGTACTAGATTTAAAGGGATGAGATAATGCACAAAAGTGTGCATACTTGGTAAGTCTATCAACTACCACCATGATGACACTCTTTCCTTCGGACTTGGGTAAACCTGTGACAAAATCCATTGAAACCTCCTCCCAATGTTGACTTGGAATGGATAAAGGTTGTAATAGACATGGGGTCTTAATTGTTTCAACTTTATTTTGTTGGAAAACCAAACATTCCACCACAAACTTTTGAATATCATATTTAAGGGCACCCCAAAAAAATTCCTTCTTAATGTTGTGGTAAGTTTTTAAAAATCCTGAGTGTCCTCCTAAGGGAGAGGTGTGCAATTCCATAAGAATTTTTCATTTGAGTTGGGAATTCTTATAGAGGTATAAGCGATATTTGTACCTTAACGAATCATTTTTCCAACTAAATGTATCAGATGTATTGGGGTCTTGTTGTAACTTTTGAATGAGTGCCCACACTTCTTCGTCATTCTTCCATTCACCCTTGCTTTGTTTATCCAATCTGGTTGGATAATAGAAATAGTGCTAAGAAATGCTTCCACATCCTCATCCTTTCTTGAGAGTGCATCTGCAACAACATTTTGCTTCCCTTTTCTGTAGATGATTTCAAAGTCATAGCCCAACATATTTGTGACCCATTTTTTCTACTCTTCTGAAGATAATCTTTATTCTAAAAAGTATTTAAGACTATCATGATCTGTTTTTACCTTGAAGTGTCTTCCCATTTGGTAAGGTCACCATTTCTTAAGTGCATGTAGTATTTCCAACATTTCCTTCTCATAAATAGCTTTGTGTGAATACTTTCCTTTGATTGGACGACTTTCGAAAGCAATGGGTCTTTCTTATTGCATTAAAACAACACCAACTCCATTTCCTGAGGCATCACATTCCACAATAAAGGTTTTTGTGAAGTCTAGCGTAGTTAAGACCAGTGCTTGGCACATTGTCTCTTTAAGATGTTCAAAGGATTTCGTTGCTTCTGGAGTCCAAGAAAATGCATCTTTATTTAGTAATTTTGTTAAAGGTGTTGCTATTGTCCCATAATTCTTAACAAACTTGTGATAATACCCTATCAACCCAAGAAATCCTTGCATATGCTTTATGGATGTGGGGATTTTCCATTCCTTAATGGCTTTAATTTTTCTAGGGTCTACCTTAACAGCTTCATGAGATACAGTATGACCCAAATATTCCACCTCTTGTACTCCAAAGAAACATTTGGAGGTTTTTGGATATAGTTGTTTCTCTTCCAATAGTTTGAACACTCTATTAACATGTTGAACATGATCCTTCCAAGACTTGTTGTATATTCGTATATCATCAAAAAATACTAACACAAATATTCTAAGGAAGGGTTTGAAAATGGAATTCATCAAACCTTGAAATGTAGAATGTGCATTGGTAAGGCCAAAAGGCATGACCAAAAATTCATAATGACCCTCATGAGTTCTAAATGTTGTTTTCAGAATGTCTCCAGTCTTCATTCTGATTTGATGATATCTTGAATGAAGGTCCAACTTGGTGAAGTAAATTTCTCCATGTAATTCATCCAATAATTCATCAATGACAGGAATGGGAAATTTATCTTTAATATTGAGCTTGTTGAGCTCCCTATAATCTAGACACATGAACCATGATCCATCCTTCTTATGCACCAATACTACTGGAGCAGAGAAAGAACTTTGACTAGTTTGAATTATACCAACCTCTAACATTTCTGCAACCATACGTTCAATTTCACTTCCTCGAATAAAATGAATAGCATGATCATGATCATGAATAGGTGGGAGGCCTTTTGTAGTCTCAAATACATTGGAATAATTGTCCAATACTTTTTGGATATCCGGAGAAATAGATGATTTCGACGTGGGAACTTCTAGCGAACATAATTGTGCAATTACACCACACTTTTCTTTATTTAGAATCTTTGTCATTCCATCAGAGCTAATTATCTTTCCCAGTTTCCCTGCGATACCCCTTAATTCAACTTCCTTTCCCTCTAAAAAAAAAAATATTCTTGAAATATCATAATTTAAATATTATTGTTCAAATATAGTCGTTACTTGAAATTATGACTTAAATATTATTGTTCAAATATAGCCGTTTCTTGAAATTATGTCTCTACATTTCTCTCTATTTAAGCCTTTTCCATGGTATGCTTCTTCATCTGGTCCTAATGATGAACCACACTTGTTGGTTCGAAACGCGTCAGCCAAAAATTTCTCTTATGTGATTTCTACAGGAAGACTTTGCTTAATAAATTAAAATCTATCATACCCAAAGATTGTAGCCATTGGACTCCTAGTACAACATCAATACCACCCATTGGAATGGAAAACATTGGAATATTCAACACATATTCTCCCATGGATAGCTTGATATTATGGCACTTTCAAGACCAATTTATGGTTCTTCCATTTGCAACCATCACTTGACACTTTGGTGCTGGATATAGGAAGCAATTCAATTCCTTCGCTATATTACAATGAATAAAATTATGGGTACTGCTCGAATCAATCAACACTATTACCTTTTTCTTCTGTATATGTCATTTTATCTTGATAGTTTGAGGAGTGGTTACTCTGGCCAATGCATTACAAGATATGGTCGGATTTATTTCTTATTTCTCTAAGCTTTTTTCCTATTGTGTATCCTCTTCTTTTGATGTTTCTTGTTCCTTTTCTTGTTCCTCTTCACAATCTATGTAAAATAATTTCTTTTTAGCACACTTATGACCTTTAGTGTATTTGCTATCACAATTGTAACAAAGCCCTTTTGCTCTTTTCCATTCCAATTGTTGTGGTGTCAACCTTGTAGGTTGTGGAAGGCTAGGAGAAACAACACTTCCATTTTTATAGTTGTGATTGGTAGGCTTCCTTGTTGCCATAATTTTTCTTTCAATTTTTCTTGCCAACCTGAATGCCTTCTCCAATGAATCAGGTTGTCAAAGGAAAACCTCATGTTGGATGTTATCCTTTAATGTCCCTATGAACACATCAATCCTATTCTCCTCTAGAATATATTTTACCCTTATATTCAAATTTTGGAAGTCCTCAATGTGCTCCACTATCGAACCTTTTTGTTTAAGATTTATCAATTGGCTAAAAAAGGTGTTTCTTTTTGTATCCTCATAATGTGCTATCATTTATTTCATAAAAATTGCCCAAGTGAAAATTTGTTTATGAGATTAAAGCCATCAATACCATACAAACTGATTGGGTTCCAAATATAAAGTCGCAATGCATACCTTTTTGTGTGTTTTACACATTATGGAGATTGAAATATTGCTCCATCTGTAGTATCCATGTTACGGGATCCTTGCCATCAAACTTCCTCATATCGATCTTTAGAACATGTTGGGTCTTCAATCCAACGTTAGAGTCTATGAAATCATGACTAACATTTCTTTTGTTCTCATCATGAGTTTCCTCTACTACCTTTTCGCCATTAGGAAGCATTTCTTATAGCAACATTGCCAAACCTCCTTTCAAACCTTCCATGTCTTTCTTCAAATATTCAATGTTTACTTCTAAACCATCCATCTTAGCTTCCATGCCATCCATATTAACTTACACGAAATTCTTTAAACCATCTATATTAGATTCCACACCTTTCCTTAAACCATCCTTCTTAGCTTCTGTTACTTTTTGTGAGAGTGAAATTTGTTGCACTTGGTCTCGTAATTTTGATATATCATGTTGCATTTATTCCTCTTCTTCATGAGTCATGCTAGAAATTTCAGGTTGCTTACTAGGTGTTTCCATTTTCTTTCTTTGGGGCATAAATTAATGATAATTATGCTTCACTATGTCCTTTGAATTCCTTCAAACTAAATTTTCAAACCAAACTTATGCAAAATTTTAAAAAGACTACACACCTTTTTTTGCTTTGTAGGAGCTCGATATTGAATCTGTTGTATCTCTGTAATTTCGGATCTCCAAGGTCTAAAATTTTATCTTGTGGTAGCCCTCGGATTCGTCGTTCCAACCCCACAAGTCTAATCACGATTGGATTCTCTAAGAAATAGTTATTGGAAATCTCCCACGATGACCTGATTATAGATTGGTTCAGTAGAGCGAACTTGTACGAAGTGCCACGTGTCACGGTTTCAACCTTCAGACCTGAAACTGATACACATAAACCTAAATTCTGTCCTCTTTCTATACCTTTTTACAAAAGTTCAATTTGATGCTTCGAGAGAACGTTATGACTATTTTCCCTAGGTCACATGTTTGAGATACAATTTGGGAGCCTGCAAAAACTCTAAATTCCTTGGATCATATCTCTGAAAATATAAAGAGATAAGATCTGAAATTTAGACTCGAGATTGACATTAAGATTTCAGCTCAATTAGGTTTTAATTTTAGCTTTGGAACATCGTAGAAAAATGCTATAACGAAAATTCCATGATGACATGTTTGGAGCAGCAAAACCCTAGAATCCAAAGCTCTGATAGCAATTGTAATGCAACCATCTCACAAAATAGAAGAAAAGATAGAGAAATGACTTCAAAATCAACCTCTTTTAGGGGAAAACCTACTTTACATTACCTAAATGAACAATCTTGGATGATACAAATGACAAGACCTCATTTCTATATATTGGAGTCTAAGGGGTCACAATATAGTTAAAGCCGACACAACAATAATAATGTAAGGGCACAACAATAACAATAGTGGGCTTCTATGGGGCACAATAATAACAATATGGGGACAACATGGGCACAAAAATAACAATAAGGAGCTACAATGACAATAATAATAAGGGAATACACTAGTATTATAGGGAACTAATGTTTGTAATAAAGTTAAGATAAATGTGATATAGCATTGTCACAATTTAAAACAAGATTGATTTTAATAATATGTCACATTGCAACATTACAAAGAAATAATATGGTTGACTTCAATCTTAAGCCACACTATGACATTTGAATAGCTACAATATAAAATGGTATTTTTAAGGTTGCTAATAGGGTTTCCTTTAATGTTATCTCATATTATGATATTTCAATACCAATAATTTAGGAGACTCAATTTAAATTATGTCATAAACTATCACTTTAAAGGTGAAAAAATGATTCACTTGAACTTAATAACACATTACCAATATAAAGAGCAATACAAATTATGTTTGAAGTTGACATTATTGCCAAAGTAGGACAAGGTAAAAGGATAATTAATGAGAAGAGGTCTCAATGTGGAAAACATGAATGATCACCAAATTAAGACGAGATAAAATGTGGTTTAGTGAAGGGGTCCCTTAATTTGGAAGTTAGGTCCAATCATTAACTTAGGGATAAAAATAGGGAAAACTAGTGAAGGACGGATTCAATTTGAGAATCAAGTTGATTTTCAAATCAGGCTTTGAAAATATTTTGGCAAGACTTTGATCAAGTTCCAAATTTGGAAAAAATCATTTGACAATGATTTGATAGGATCCAAAACATTTGAGACCTCTCTCTCTTCTCTTCTTCTATGGTTTCTGCATGAACCCTCACATCTTTGAGCCAAGTACAAAGAAGAGTACATTGGTGATAATGAATACAAGAGTTATTTGCTCGCTTATATGTATAGGTGAGGGATGTTAACATAAAATAAAGACATGTATCCATACAAGTAACCAACAAGGTAAGCGCACATGGAGTACTTTGCAATATAGGTATGTAATTGTGCCAAAATGGTGTTCATCCAACCCCCAAAATGAAACACTTTCCAAGTATTATTCTCCTTATGCTCAATGCCTCTCCTTTAAGATGGTGCACTATCTAATAAGTTATTAATCCAATGCTCCATCCTCTATGGTGGTCAACTATCCAAGTGTCATGATGTAAGACACTCCTCCTCTAACAATGTGTTATTTTCCCTTCTCATGTGACCAATGCTACTATCATGCATACCAATTTCATTGTTAAGCTCCAATTATCCTCCTCAACATATGTGTCTAAGTCGATCAAAAACCCAAATGAAGTATGCTCCTCAATCCAAGCATCATCAATTCAAGTGTCCACCCTCAAAGGTGTATCACATGGTCCCAAGCTCCTAGGGCTAAGTGACCTCCTTCAAGTCCCAATTCTCCTTCTCCTAGGTAGGTACATCCCTTAGTTAAGAAATTGGCTACACCATTTTCTAGATGCAATGGGCTGGTAAACATTAAAACCAAGTTAACAACCTCCTAGGTAAAGGCATCATGCCAACACTTTAGCAACATCAATCATCCACCCAAATTAACCCATCCATATATCCATGAAGTGTCACCATGTCAATAGGAGACATAGTTGGTGATTTAAAGAGCATCATTACACACCTATACGTTGGCACCTCTCTTCAAGATTTGAAATTGTGCTCAATTTTGAAGAATTAATGGTGGTTAAAGATTCATACCCACTGGGGCAGACTGCAACATGTTACAAGGCAATAACACCCATACCGACTTCTATGCTAATGAATCCACAAAAGTGAAAGAGGATGAAATATTAATCAAATTGGCAAGCTTCATTATTAAGCAACCACTTAATGCTCTTTGCAATGAGTCTCATGCATTTTATCACATGGAAAGTGTCTAGCTTCCAAATGGATTGTCTACATGAGATGACAAGTGGATATGGAGTCGAGAATTCACGATTGTTTAAGCTCCATGCCCACTATGGTATATTAATACATGTTACGTGGTAATAACAACCAAGTTGATTTCAATTCCAACAAAGCCATAAAAAGGAAATACGGTGAAATATTAATTCAATTCAAGCTTCACTATTAAGTGATCCCTCAGTGCTTTCCATAATGAATCATGTGCATATAATCACAAGGAAAATTTCTAACATCTAAGTAGACTGTCTCCACGAGATGACTCATATGCTTGGAGTCTAGGATTGGCCTCCAACTACCACGACAAGGCCTAAGCCCTCCTACAATGAATAAATCTAGCATCCACTCTAAGCATTTAAAAATTTATCATAGCTAGTGATTCAAAGAACACCATTAGACACATGTATATAGGTACCTCTCCTCAAGACTCTAAATTGGGCTCAATTTTGAAGAATTCGTGGTGGTATAAAATCAATAAACACTATGGCATACTACCGTGTGTTACGTGGCAATAATTCCCAAGCTAAATTCCATGCCAATAAATCCATAAAATGGAAAGAGGGTGGAATGTTAATAATCTCCAACCTTCCCTATTAAGTGATCCCTTGATGCCCTCCATAATGAATGTTGTGCATTTAATCACAAGAAAAATCATCTTTAGGATCATGATGAGATATCAATCCAAGTGAGGGATTAAACCATGCAACAATTTAATCATTTTACAATGATGGTTGCAAGTGTGGAAAGGGTGATGTTGGTTGATGGAATTTGGGAAGCTTTCAGGGTTGATATGACTGTTCTTCATTATCTAGATGTCCTTTCTTGCATGTCATATTACGCTCTGAGTCATCAAGGTTTTTCCTTCATCCACAGGTATCCCTCCCTCAATGGATCATTGTGACATCTAGGAAATTTGGGGGGTTATTCAATGACACAAATAATTGGTTGAGTAATTACAACACATGGTGAGGAAACTTCAAGGTTGAAGGATGATAATTTAGTAGCATAGGCCATGACAAGCACAAGTATTATCATTCAATGGTAATAGACTCTACAACTTGTGGAGTTAGAATGTAGGCTCTTGTGACACAAATTGGACAATGTCTTGCCTACATGCTAGCTTGGTTCTTGGCATCCCATACTATTAGCTAGCTCTGGACTAGGAAACACATGGCACTTTGTCACCCAACTTCTAGAATTGAGTGGGCAAGCACTGGAGGAAGACTTAGAGACAATTCAGAAGGTCGACTCTCACCATGTCCTAGATTAACTATAACATGTTATAATATTTTTAGAATTATGCACATTAATTGCCAATTCTATACAAATTGGCACTATTATATAACTTTGTTTCTTCTCCTGCTAGTTCTAGATGACTTTAAACTAAAGCTCTTACTTTGACAATATAGAAACACTCAATAATTTATTTTTTTTGTAACTCAATATTAAGCTTCCACTATAGATTTTGATATATATGTGTGTGTGTGTGTGTGTGTGTGTGTGTGTGTGTTCGCGCGCGCGTGTGCACATGCGTCAATTGGGATTATGTTGGCTGGTTAGGCATAATGGTTGTTATCTTCCCCACACAAGTTCAAATCCCCACATGTGATATGATGAGTTATAATGCCTTGATAAAGATTGTTGTATTGACTTCGAGCCTTGTGAACCCTTAAGTAAGTATACCTGTGGGTTGCCCTGGTGTTAGCAACTTCGGGCTGAGAGGGAGATTGATTTATTTCCTTAGAGTATATATGTGTGTGTGTGTGTGTGTATATATATATATATATATATATATATATATATATGATACCAAGAGGCACTCTCCAACCTAGTATGTAAGAGAAGTTGTGAGGTTATGTCATGAATGATGGGACAACTTTCGATATTGATCACATCAAGAGCAGTTCATCAATGTGTTTCGAACCATCTAGTGTGGTTCATCATGAGGACAAGATGGAGAATCAAATCATGGCAACAAATTAAATAGGGATAGCAAGGTAGGGAGTTAATTTTTTACAGTTAGAATTTAATAGTTAGTTTTGACTAAATATTAATAAAGAATCTTTTAATACAATGAACTTAACCACTAGAACTTAATAGTTAATTTGAACCAATAATTGAAATTTAATCAACAAAAATATTCTAATTAATTATAAATCCACAATTAGATAAAATTGTCTACAAATAAATAATATTTTTGGTCAAACTTACATAATAATACACCTAATTAATCTATCAAGGTCCAAACATAAATAAACCAAGGTCAAATGAAAATAAATATATAAATTTTAAATAAATTATAATATTTAGTTTTATTACCTAAATAATAATTACTAATTTTTCACTAAATAAATAATAATGTATGTTATTTAATTTAAGATTTGACTAAATAATTAAATATGTGCAGTAAATAAGTCATATTTAAGTTAGAAAATATAAATAAATAAATATTAGTTTTAGGAAAAAATATTTTATTTTTTTATTTATTTGTATATTTATTTAAATTTTTATTAATATAAAATATGTTAGACTAAATAAATAATCAATATTAATATTTGACTAAATATATAAATATTTAGATTTGACTAAATATATAAATATTTAGATTTGACTAAATAAAGAAATATTTCATTTACTTTTCACTAACTACATAAATATTTTAATTTAATTTTGGTTAAATACTAAACAAAGGTTAAGAGATTAAAATTAACTTGTTAAACTGAATAAAAAGGATTATAAAAAAAAAATAAGAAGATAAGGCATGGACCCAACAAGCGCTAATTTTCCAACCATCATCTCTATTTAGATTGTTTGGCCTCCTTTCAAATTCTATAGCCTCCCTAAACTTACGGTGATGGAAATGATCAATCTTTGCAATGACATAAGCCTCTTCAATGCAAATATGATGTTTTGTCTTTTCTGCCTGTTCTGCCAAAGCTGAGGAGTGCGTCCTCCCATGTTTTATGTCGGCCACGTGTTCATGAATCTTTTGATTTATTGAGCGATCGGTTTCACCAATGTAGGGAGTCCCACAGGAACAAGGGATGACATAATCACCTTTCATATTCTTAGGGTCCACAGGGTCCTTCATTGATCTTAGGGAGCTCCTAACTAATCCCTATTTAATTTGTTGCTATGATCTAATTCTCCATCTTGTTCTGATGATGAACCACACTAGATGGTTCGAAATGTGTCGACAAAATGATCTTGATGTGATTATTACCAAAAGATGTCCCAACATTCATAAAATGGATCATAGAAGCCTAAATTAGGTTATTTCATGTTATGTAAGCATTTTGGCTTTGTCAAATTACATAAAAATAAAAATAAAAATAATAATTGTTAATAATTAAACCAATCTAGATCCACTTTAACTCTGGATCTATCGAGTGTCGAGAAAGATCAAATCTGAGCAGGAAGAATATTGAGACATTTCTCCTCATTTAAAAGATGGCAGTCAATGTAAATCTTAAACCTAAATAGAAAAAGTAACAGTCCATTCCATAATCATTTAAACTAAATCCAATAAATACAAAATAGAATACTTTATTATTTATGATGGAGATAATTTCATATCTTTTATACATGTTTTAAAAAAATCGTTAAAAGTAATATATTTATTTTTAATAATCACATCTTTAAAGAATAAATCATTTTATTTATTTTATTTTTATTTATTTTCCAAAAGGTAATAGAACTTAGTATAACTTATTATTGGTAGATAGTATATAAATGAATACTCGTAAACAATAAGGATTGAGACTTACTTTATGATACATTATATTACCAATATTTAAAGAAATCATAAAAAGTAGTTTAAAGGTTATAGTTATTATTTTAAATTATATGTTAGTTTAAAATTAATTAAATATATATATATATATATTATATATATTGGTTTAGAAAAAACCATGGTTAGAGTAACAATAAGCAACAAGAGTTCAATGATATAAAATAGAATTTTAATGGTCATTGAATTGATGTTGTGGACATGACATATTTTTTTAAATTAAATTGAAAATGAAAAAGCGCTTAAATACTTTTTAGATAAATCTCAGTCCTCTATCCTTGACTACTATTAAAAATATTTCGTGGATATTTGGTGAATGTTTAATCTCTCCCATCCAACTAATATTTATTGATAATGAAATTAAAATCATGGAAGCCTTATTCTAAAATAGAAACACCTTTTGGCTTTACTGTAGTGAAGACACAACCATCATTGACTATTATTAGTAAATGTGAGCTAACTCATCATTATTATTCCATGCCATTTAAAATAACTCATCGGTGGTACATAATAGAGTATATTTTACTAGTAATGAAGACACAACCATCATTGACTATTATTAGTAAATGTGAGCTAGCTCATTACTATTATTCCATGTCATTTAAAATAATTCTAGTGATACATAAGGGAATAGATTTTCACTCTAGTATATACCTCTAGGTTGTGATGTTAATATGCTTCCTTACATCCAAAAAATACTAACTCTTCACCAATTAAAAATATCTTGAGGTCTTATTCCGAGACCAAAAAACAATTTCAACTTAAAAAAATAATATCTATTGTAATCATCATTTAAACTATTCTCAATGAAATCATAATACTTTCTAATAATATTTAGTCTTAATCTCATATATAAAACAATTCAATGGAATCATAATATTTCTAATAATATTTAATATTAATTTCTATTATATAAACTAAATTTGATTTCAATTATAAATTAAATATTATTTCACTTACAATTTATCGGTTACATTTATTTATTTATTTTTTTTTTTAAATTTTTTAATTACAACAAATTTATTTAAAAAAAAAATTAATTATTTTTTAATTAAATTTTAATATAGATCTAAACTTTTGTTTTTTCATAATGTAAATATAAGTTTTCTGAATTACATTGTTAAATTTATTTTTTATATTTGATTTAATATCTAATTGGTTTTGGTAAATTTAACTTGAAATTTTCATTATTATGAATTTATTTATAATTTATAAATTTATTATAGTGGAACAAATTCAAAATTTAACTTGGGATTTTCATTAATTATGAATCTATTTATAAATTATAATATGGTGGAACAAATTCACATAATGTAACCTAAAAAGTGATAATCGGTGTCTAAGGTAGTTTAACAGGTAGTGTGTTTTATCTAGTTTAAAGGGTAATGTGTTTTTCTTTTTTCATTTGTAGTGTATTTTTTTTTCATTTTTTCCTCTGATAAGGTAAGGTTTTTTTTTTAATTTTTTTCTTTCTAATTTGGGTTCAGCCTAGGCTGGAACTGATGTCAAAGTTAGGAAAAAAAATGATTTACACAATTATATAATGCTTCCATCAAAATGTTTAGAGACTTCATGAAACAATTTTTATTCTTCACAGTGAGCTCTCACCGTCCATCTTTCCCATTAAATCATTAAATTTAAATCAATAACTTAATAAAAACTAAACCCCTACATAAACTAAACAACTAATTTACATCCATAAATTATCCTTGCTCTTTATAGTATTAGTATCCAATTTTTCAAAGATGGTGAGTAGATCTTCAATTTTGAAACATCTTTAGTTTTTTAAAAATGGTCTTACTTGGATGACCAAGTAGGCAGAGTTGAATTAGATGTCCACTTTATCCAGATGGGGAAGAAGCTCATGACCTTGACTTGCGGTGGGAGTAGTACAATAATTAGTATACTTCACTTTCAAAGGAAAAACTCCTCACTATGAGAATGTTTCGGAATATCTTGAAATGGAGTTGAATAATTTTTTAATTCGAGAAATTCAAGGGACCATGCAAAAACTTAGGAATATTGTAGGTATAGCTTCGCAGATATTTGGATGTATTCGGGCAGCATTTTCCTAATTGTATGTATTGTTTGTAAGTTGCTTCAAAATTTGAATTTAAGAATCTTTTGCTTATGCCTTTTTCCTTTCACCGTACGATCCTTTAGCATCATTTTCGAGTGGTATTATGCACTATTTTTTTTGGTAACGCAATGGATATTTTATTATTGGATATTTTATTATTGTATTAAGAAAAATATTTTACAATTTAATATGAAAGAGATGTGTAATTTTTTTCATTCTCAATTTGAAGTTGATCTTTAAAAATAAAATAATCACTAGACCAAAAAAACAATGGTCAATCACAATAAAACACACACATATAGTTGGTTAGTTCTAATTAAAAGCATTATTGATTGTTGATATTACAACTGAGTATAAAGGAGATGTATAATTAGTTTTGTGTTTATCATAGAGTTAAAATGTGGTATTTAAAAATATAAATTATTATAACACAAAGTGTTTTTACTCTCAACCATAAATAAAATATTCCAATGTCATATTAACATAATTTTATGTCAACATTTTATAGAAAAATAAAATAATTGAAATTAAAAAAATCTTGCATTTTCACTTTCAAGTTTGAGGAAGATGTGTAATTATTTGAATTTCCATGTTAACTAATACATTTCAATTTCAACTTCATATATATTTATATTTCAATGTCAATTATGTATATATTATGTAAAGCAATTGAAGATAAAACAATTATTATGGTTAAAATGTTTTATTGTTGTGTTTCTTAAATTGAAATAGATGAGTAAATTCTTCCATGCTCAACATGGAGATTATATAAATATATATATATTATATATATATATATATAACCCAATGTCCCTCATCAATCTCAAATCTCAAGTGTTGAAAGGGATTATATCTCTCAGATCCCTCTTGGGCTTGTAGATCCAGGTTTTAAGATGGATCTATCATAATAAAGAGGTATAGGTAAGTACCAATGTACCTCCATCTTAATCTCAGATCTATAAGTGTTGATAGGGATTATATCTCTCAAGATCCCTCTTGAGGCTTGATAGATCTAGGTTAAGATGGATCTTATCATAATAAAGAGGTATAGGTAGGTTAGCAATAGATATAAGACTTTTCGTTGTTTTTAAAGGAAAATAACTAGCTCTATATTGTTGGCAAAAAAAAAAAAAAAAAAACTATAATGGACTATATGATATACATATCAAGTTTTACTGCGAGTAACATGTTTAACAAAAACATCTAGAATCTTAATGATATTAAAATATATAGTAATTAACATAAAAACATGGCTATGGTTGCTTAAGCATTCTAGAGATAAAATATGATTTTTTTTTAAGATATCCGACACTTAGAGTGGACAATCCACCCATCATTAGGGACAATCAAAGCATAGTTAATAGTAGTAAAGTGTGTTTGAGTGGATATTTATAGGGAAAAATTAAGTTTAATTGTTGTGGTTAAACATGGTTACTATTTGCTTCCTCCTAGGGAACATCTAAGGGACAAAGTTATGTTGTTTAATACCCATATGTTCCTTTAGTTGATAAACCATTTCATACTCTCTAAGGCTAACCTTAGTAGAATTATTTGATACCCTTTTTTTAGAGGTTGTGGATAAAGACTCCTTAGGAACATTTAGAGCTATATACCAAAGCATACACATTGTGCTTCTAACATATCAATCCTTTTCTTTTGATGGATCAATAGACTCATGATGCTTTCATGTTGGATGAAACAATTACGCTTATTTTTTTTGCATTTTTGTTGCCATAGAGAGCAATGCACTCGTATTATGTTAAATGGCTTATTCATACATTCTCAAAATTCTAAAATGTCTACTCTCCTTGAGGGAAAGTTTTGATATCCAAGCAAAACAATATATGGCAAGGTTGGTGAAAATATCTCTACTTAGTGAAACAAAGGAAGAGCCACTGAAAAACCTCTAGTTTCGTAAATAAAAATAATAACCAAGCCTATTTTTCCTCCTTGATGTGTCCTAGTGAAAGCAATCCAAATAATGTGCAAACAAAGATGGAGAACCAAAGAGATTAGGAAATTATACCAAGGATTCAAAGAACACTATCCATGCAAAAAGTAGAAGACACCTTCATTATAAGCCATGCTTGCTCCCTTTGCCAAATTTTTACGAAGAATTCCTTGACATGAAAACTTATAACCAAAAATGACTCACAGCCCAAGTGCATAGTTAACAATTACCAAGGGGTTGGCCACCTCTAATTTCATACTAAATTTGCACCAAATTTTAATGTTTGAGTTGTCCATTATCTTATGGAGCCAATGTTGCTTCATGCTAAGGCACTTAATAATTATGATGATATTTATTGCTTGCATGTTATGATGACTTAGGGTTTTCCTCAATTGTCCCATATCAAATTGAATGAGTTGATGTGCTAATTGTTAGTTCATGCAAGAGATTAATGGTGAATGATGTGTTAAACTTGTTTGATCCTTACGTGATGATACAACTATATTGTCCCTCATTTTTATATAAATACCTATACTTAATTTAGTGGCTTTGTTAACTTAAAAATCTGCTATAAGATTCAAATCTCACTTCACATGGTGATATGAAGATTTGGAGATAGAGCTTACCTATTTTCTTATTCAAGCAAAGGTAATTGAAAGTTTGATATCCAATGGAGAAGTTTGATTTAGTATTAATTTAATAATGACCATAGAATCCCCTATGATGATCAATTCCTTAACCTTGGACCTTTTGGCAAAACGAATGCCATTAAAGATTGCATATGCCTCATAAAGTCACGTTTCCAACCACCAATGTGTATCACATGGTCCCAAGCTCCTATGGCTAAGTGCCCTGCTTCAAATGCCCAATGCTCCTTCTCCTAGGTAGATACCTCCCCTAGTTAACCAATTGAGTACATCATTGTCTAGATGCAATGGGTTGGTAAACATGCAAATCAAGGTAATAACCTCCTAGGTAAGGGCACCATGCTAACACTTTAGCAACATCAATCACCCACCCAAATTGACCCATCCATATATCCATGTGAAGTATCACCGAGGGAATTGGAGACATATTTGGCGATTTAAAGAACACCATCGTAGACCTATATGTTGACACCTCTTCTCATGATTTGAAATTGCCTCAATTTTAAATAATTCAAGATGGTTAATGATGCATGCAAATTATGGCTTACTGCAACATGTTACATGATAATAACACCCAGACTGACTTTTATGCCAATGAATCCACAAAAGTGAAAGAGGGTGAAATATTAATCAAATCCAAGTTTCACTATTGAGCAATCCCTTAATTCTCTCCACAATGAACCATGTGTCTCAGGATGAGAGAGAGGAGCTGAATGTGTATAGAAAAATGATATGTGTGTGTATTAATTGGAAAAAGAACAAATGTTTTATATATATATATAGATGGAAAAATATTTAGAAATTTCTCCTCATTTGAAAGATTACAACCAATGCAAATCTTAGACCTAAATAGAAAAAATAACACTCCATTCCATAACCATTTAAACTATATCTCGAATTAACACAAAGATAAAATACTTTATTATTAAGTGGAAATAATTTCATGTCTTTTATACATAATTAAAAAATAATCATTAATGGTACTATATATTTTTTAATTATCAAAATATGATAAAACTTATTATAACTTAATTATTAATTATTTATTTATAGCATAGCCATGTAAATTAAAGAATTGGTAAAAACCAATAAGGATTGAGTCATTTATTTTATGATAGATCTTGTAGTCATTTACTTTATGGTAGATCTTATATTAGCAAGATTTGAAGAAATCATAAAAAGATAACTAAATTATAACTTTATTTTAAAAATTTGTTATTAGTTAAAAATAATTAATATATAAGTTAAATATATATACATCTAAAAAAACATGTAACACAAAAAACATGGTAAAGTAACAATAACCAATAAAAGTTCAATGCCATAAATAAAAATTAAATGGAAACATAATTTGACACTTGTAGACATGAAATTTTTTAAAATTAAATTGAAAAAGCAAAAGGGCATAACTGCCTTTGAGATAAATCTCAACCCTTTATCCCCGACTACTAATAATATTATTTCATGGATATTCCATGAAGGTTAAATCCCTACCATCTAGCTAATAATTATTGATAATGAAATTAAAATTAGGGAAACCCTATTCTGAAATGGACATGCTTATTGGCTTAACTAGTGGTGAAGACACAACCATCATTGACTATTATTAGTAAATGCAAGCTAACTCATCATTATTGTTCTATCTCATTTAAAATGACTCATAGGTGGCACATAAGGGAATAGATTTTACTAGTAGTGAAGACACAACCACCATTGACTATTATTAGTAAATGTGAGCTAACTCATTACTATTATTCCATGTCATTTAAAATAACTCATTGGTGATACATAAAGGAGTAGATTTTCACTCTTATTAGATGTTTTTAGATGATACAATGATATGGGGTTTAACGGTAAGTTTCACTGGGTGAAACCCACGAGATGAAGGTTCAAATCTCATTGAGTATATGGCTTGTTGTGTCTTAGCTAGAAGAGTAGGTGACCCCGGAGCGGACGTCTCGGCTCTTGTTGAGGCATAAGTTAATTGCTATTGTGCCTGGCTTGCAGGCCTAGGTTTATAGTGGCAGCCAGTTGGAAAAAAAAAAAAAACTTGCTTCTTTACATCCAAGAAAAAACTAACTTTGCACCAAATAAAAATATTTCGAAGTCCTATTCCAAAACCAAAAGAAAATTTCAACCTAAAAAAACTCATGTCCATTGTAATCATGGCTCAAACTACAATGACTCAAACTTGAAACTAACATCCAAGAAAAAACTAACTTTGCACCAAATAAAAATATTTCGAAGTCCTATTCCAAAACCAAAAGAAAATTTCAACCTAAAAAAACTCATGTCCATTGTAATCATGGCTCAAACTACAATGACTCAAACTTGAAACTAACATCCAAGAAAAAACTAACTTTGCACCAAATAAAAATATTTCGAAGTCCTATTCCAAAACCAAAAGAAAATTTCAACCTAAAAAAACTCATGTCCATTGTAATCATGGCTCAAACTACAATGACTCAAACTTGAAACTAACATCCAAGAAAAAACTAACTTTGCACCAAATAAAAATATTTCGAAGTCCTATTCCAAAACCAAAAGAAAATTTCAACCTAAAAAAACTCATGTCCATTGTAATCATGGCTCAAACTACAATGACTCAAACTTGAAACTAACTCTGCACTAAATAAAAATATTTCGAAGTCTTATTCCAAAACCAAAAGAAAATTTCAACCTAAAAAAACTCATATCTATTGTAATCATGACTCAAACTATTTTCAATAGAATCGTAATATTTTCTAAAAATATTTAGTCTTAATCTCACGTATATAATTAAATATTATTCCATTTACAATTTACATATTACCTAATTTTTTTTTTCAAGTTAAATAACTTATTTAAAAATATTATTATTATT
>APFE030024952.1:0-13622 GCA_000404065.3 Pinus taeda
GTGTGTTTCTCAATGTTCTTGTAAGCTTTGTTATGTGATTCATTTCCTTTCTTTACTTCTGCACATTAAACAAATGAACTGTTAAAGTAAGAATTCATGCTTGCCATGCTCTGCTTTTAAGTTTGTTTAATTTCAATGTTTTCTACTATCTAAAGAGAATTCAATGTTACTGTTTGCTCTCTTTAGCTCTCTTTATTTCATTCCTGACCATCCACTTCAGTTAAAGGCATCAACATTGTCTCCTACCTCGCCCCAAGGAACCCCCTGCAGAAACTGTGTCCCATCCCCGCACCCAAAATTGCCCTCTCCTCAATTTGCCACCAAAAACCCAAAAACCCCAAAATCAATCCTTTTGATCAGTTTACTAGCCTAATATCAGTGTTACCTTATTGGTCATCTCATCTATTGGAGATTTTACGAGATAGACCGGAGAGAGCCTTCTCCTGCCCCATAGGGCTAGCTACGAGGCTAAATGGTTTGATGTTGCCTTGAGGTTTGCCTTTTTTAGCTTGAGGTGAAATTTCAAGCGCTAACAGGATGCATAAGGTACTGCCGGAAAAGAGAAGAGGGCTAGAATGAGAGGAGAAACAAATCAAGATTAGTCCAATACTTATGGGTCAGGGGTACCGGTTCGTGATATGCCAGTTGACAATCCCTTCCTTGATTGGATAACCAGCATAGTGTTTTTGTTGTTCATTCCCCCTCGCCTATGGGATCGGATGGATGAGCGTGCTATATTTTCTCGGGTTGGGTGGAATATCAAATCATCAGCTTTTCGTCCAGACAATATCTATTGACAGCAAGAGATCCAATCCATTTTGATATGGCAGGTTGTCGATCGCATACTTTCTTTCTGTACCGCCCCTTTCTGCTTATGTGGGAAATCAATGCAATCAATTGGACCACTTCCCATCGCCAACTGTCATTCCCTGACAAGCGTGAATGAAACCCATGTGTCTGTTGCATGATCCATTCTCATCAATGGGTGCATAGTCAGTAATGAATGTATCATTCATGTCATCCAATCGAGATAGAACTAAGGTTCCGTAGGTTCAATGTGGAGCAGGTAGGAACCATTGTTCTGTATGTACAACCTTGTGGGGTCCAGCTCTGTGTTGACAGTTAAGCTATGTAAGGGCTATGTTCTCATATCAATAAGAGTAATCACACATAACCAATGGGAATGAGAGTTATAAGACTAAGGATCAAGCTCGAACATGTTCAAGGTTTAAGACTAGTCTATCATATATACATAAGAAATCATGTCTTGTTTTGTACTCTGAACCATTGAAAGCTTTGGCATTACTAATCAGTACATATGGACTTATGTTATCGTGTTAGTTGTAGATCACATAGTTTTATCTTATGTAATTACACTGCATTCATGTTTTCTCGAGCTCTCTGTAATAGAGTAACTAGTACACATGTTTCAACATGGAGTTAACCAAAGATAGCAAGGGGAATGAAACTCTCTAGGTAGTGACCATGACAGTTTGTTAACAGCCTGGACTTCAATATATGATTTAGTGTATTCCTCGGGATGGATGCGACCTGAAGCAGGTGACATCCGAGCCATCGATTTTTCCCTCCCAGCTAGCAGACATACCCCCCCCTACAAATATTCCTAGATCTTGTCATCATTACAAGATAAGACATTCCCTTTTTTAAGACAAACTCTATCTCCATCCAGTAGATAGTGCTGCCTACCGTAGCTGCATTAATGGAGCCAATCCTTAACTCTTTACAGGTGTACTTAGCATGCATCGGAAAAACAATGCATAAAGTAGTCGCTTTCTATTATTTTATATTCACGATTGGGTCATTGGGGTTCCACATGCCACGGATCTGGAAATGCCCTCATCTGATTCGATGAAGAGTACTGGCTTTTAGGTGATCCTATCGAATCAAACTGAATCTGGCAAATGATTTGGCGGACCAAAGTATTCATGTCAAGCCAGACATGTCATGGGTCCTTTTTACTCTTTGAGTACCACCTCTCCCCTCGGGGATTGGGATGGGTGGGTAAATAGTAGTCGAGCCTACTTGCGCATCCTCACCCTCGTGACTTATAAGTACCAGGGACCCAAAATGACTATAAATAGAGGCTCATTTAGCTCTCTATTTTCAGTCGAATTCCGCTTAGTTAGTGAATCAAATAGTCTTTGTCTCGTCTCAGCCCTACTTAGTTCATTTCGTCATGGAGGATTTGATTCGTGGGCTCTTGAACATTGGACAGGAGATCCCGCGCATGGAGAATGATCTGCACGAATGTAGGGAGATTTTGGCTTCAGCTTTATGTGGACAATCCCTCATCCAATGATCCTCATCACATATAAAGCATGGATGACTTGGTTTCCTTTCTCCATAAGGGTTTGTAGAATATTTTTCAGGAGACGACTCATCCTATTTCTTCTTTTTCCCTTTCTTCTTCTTCTTGCCTCCTGGTTGCTTCAATTCTTTGCCTTTGTCGATCGACATGGCATTTGCCTCCGAGGCGAGAAGTTCTTCATATGCATTTTCACTAGAAACCGTACAGTCTTTCTTTGATGTAGCCTTTATGGTTTTTGTGCCAGTTGTACCTATCATGCCATCGCTGGCATGAGAGTCTTTGTTTGATTTAGGAGGAGGAGGAATGGAAATATCCAGTCTAGGAGCATCAGGGATTTTGTCGTAGAACATGCCAGACTGAGTATAAATAAATTTTAGATATTACGCACAACCAATGACTTGCTCTTTAGTGACAACCCCTCCCTTTTCCACATCTTCCGTAATAGAAGGTAACAATGACTTAATAAACCATTCAGCTAGTAGCTGATCAGGAACATATGTTTTTACCATTCTATAACGATGTCGCCACTCATGAATATGATTAGATATGTGAGTGGCTATCGTTTGTTTGAAATTGGTAAGAAGTTTTGTTCCTGTTTCATACCTTATTGGTAACTAAAAATGGGTTAAAAAGGTTGTGGCAAGGGTGCTGAAGTTATCGAATGAAGCTCTAGGAAATTTGATGTACCATTTTGCTGCCGGACCAGTTAATGTTTGTTGAAAATGGTGAAGCCTAATCAAATCATCATTGAGAGTGTTGGATGAACACCACAGATGAAAGGTCATCACATGATTCGATGGATCTTCACCCAAATTTCCATTGAATTTAGGAATATCTGACGGAAGTTTATGAGGAATCGCCAGCCACCAAGGGGCATAAGCAATTGGATCATTTGTTAGCCGATTTAGATCTGGTAACTCTAAAGTCGCCATGAAGGGAAACTGTTGGTTCAGGTTCAGCGAAGCATACCCAGGATAAGATGGGATCGCCTGAGCAATGGGTCTTTGCATACCAGCATAATGTATTTGATGTTGATAACTTTGATAAGGTTGATGGGCATAACCATTATGATATGAATGATGTTGACCGTTTTGAATATACGGCTGCCCATTACCCGCAAAGCTTTTTTTCTCAGGTCCTTGGTAAGCTTGTTGGAATTGTGGTTATTGATATTGCACTAGCCATGGATGTGAGACCATTTGTTGTTGACCAATACTGGATGTTTGACCAAGATGAGGGGTTATAGTACCCGTTTGAGTCTGAGTCGCTCCAGTTAAGGAGCCACTAATCGGTGATTGTGGTTGTGTCGCGAAGACAAGAGGTTGTTGTATCAGGACCTGAGAGACTTGAGGTTGACATACAACAGGCAACATTTGTACTTGCGACACCGTTATAATAGCCAGTCTAGTGGGGATATTCAACATTGGTAGACTTCGTTGCATTGAATATACAACTCTTGGCTATTGAAGCAGTATTGGCACCCAACCACTGGATGTGATTCCAACTTGACCTAAATTCTGTTGTGAACTCTTGTATGTTTGTTCTCCCGGAGGGAACAATGAAAGGGCATATTGTCCCCCATACGGTGGCAATCCAATACTCAAAGGAAAGATTGGCCTTTGGAGACTGGGCTGCCCAAATTGATAGTGCTACGAAGGATCAATTTGATGAGACTCAACATAAGAAATTCTAGATATTATTCCAAATGAACAAACGAGAACAGACCATACTGTTGAAACAGTCCTTGGGTGGACTCCATCTAGCGGTTGAGAGCTAGTTGGGATAGATGGTACACCAATTAACATTGTTGGAGTAGTAGCAGGAGGTTTTGTCACTGCTGCATCAGATGACACAATCCTAGATGTCGACGGTTGTTCAGACATATCAAGTCTATCCGAAAGATTTCCTAGCGATTCTATAGGAACTTGCAATGAAGGGAGACTAACTTCTGACGTAGAAGGATATAGGGTGATCCCAGTTCCAAAATGCAATGGAGTACTGGATGGAAGATCTTCCATAATCTCTTCTATAGCAATCAATCCAGGTGGGAGAGGTAGACCGTCAGGTCTGTAAAATATTTCTGGTGCTGAAGAAGATGTGGACTCTGTGGCGACAGATGCTGGAGGGGTAACACCTTCCGAATCAGCCCTAGATGGAGCCAGTTCAGAAATAGAAGTGTTTATCATTACACTAGGATCAGTTCTAATGTCCTCTTGTGACTACAAAACTTCTTCTGTAGAGGTAGGGATACCAGAAATGGTTGGAGTAACTGGAGTCTCCGAGGATGTTGGAACACAAGTTTCAAGTAAAGCAGGGGACTTTGGCCCAGTTAAACGAGTTCGCTTGGCCCGGAGTAGTTTCGTTTCTGGAGTCAAAGACGGTTGACTCGTTAGTCTCTGTGAATGACGGGGTTTCAATTGAATTTCTTCCATGATTGCGGATTACTTGATCAACTCAAAGTAAAAGGGGAAAATGTGCTTCCAAATTAAATGAATTTTACACGCTTTGACACAACTCGCTTTTGAATTTTTAAGAGTCAAGAAAAAGCTAAAGATGACTCTATTCGCCTTCGATTTTTAATGAGCCTAAAGTGACAAGTGCTCAGATGGACCTTTTCTTTTAAGGAGTCTGAAAAGGAACGAAAGAGACTACTCTAGAAATCTAGATAGAGGGATTACCAAGCCAATCGCAAAACTGTAGAATACTTTTTACGGTACAGCAGTCAGTCTTCCCGAATGCTGTGTTAAGTGCATTGCGATCAATAGGGTGGCAAACACAGCTTCCTAAGGATAAAGGATATAGCCTATTGTGGTCTCCCAATATATACTCAATGGTACATGGGAGCACAAGTCCGTCTGATGAAAGTGATAGTTACCAGGCTTTACGACGCTAGAATACGTCTGTAGCCTAGACTTCTAAATGTTGTGCGTTAAGTTCCAAAGCGTTTTTATGTTCATTGAATTTATTTTAGAGTTGATCTTTCTTAAGAAGTTTTCCTTTAAGGTTCACTGCGTGATGTAGATATACAAATCCTAAATATGTAATCTAAGATGATAAATAGTCGTTTACTCTTCTTTTTCCAATGAAAATCCTAGCTACTAAGGAAAGAGAAGGGAAATTCTTTCAACATAGAGCAGAGAGCACACTAGATGCACTGTCCTAAATCAAAATCAACAAGCAGCCTAAATCAAAATCAACATGCATGTACTTGTTTTCCACTTTCTTAATGTGTGGATGACAAAAAGAATGCTAAGTACAAATCTGAATTATCTTTTCTTTCAAAGCAACAATAATAACAATTTTCTCTTCAAAATACGAAAGATAGACAAGGACGACACTTTGCGATTTTTTAATTGAAAACTGCTTTCGACACTTGAAATACTATTAATTCAAATCAAATACAAGAGTAACAGTGTAATCAAGCATCAAGAAGAGTAGAATTCTTTTCTTTGACTGAAAACGACACTTCTGACACTTTCAAATCAGAAGACGACAGTTCGATAATGCTACTTCTTTGTAAAGGAGAACTGTAAATGGCGAAAAATACATAAAAACATTTACAATTATTTGTACAATGGAGGTTGAATAATGCAAAGGAAGGGAGTTTCTACAGTGGTATATTGATCATAGACAGCAAAACTCCTGAATAAAGCTGAAGAGAGTGAAGAAAAACCAACATTTGGAGGCAGAAACAATCTTATTTGATCATCGCACATGTAACACAGGGAAACAGGGATGCATCTCACCTACAGCACACGGGAGGTGTGATGCATCTAGACTGTTAAGAGGAGACAGTGTGATGGTCCAAGGACAAGACTTTAACTTGGTTTTTGGTCACAATTTGTAGCTTAGTTCAGGGGTTTAGGCTGAGCTAATGATAGTCAGTAAATACAAATCATAGGGGATGATCTAATGAGGTTACTTGAGGCACCACCAAGGCAATTAGGATGTTTGCAAATCAATTGTTCAGTTTATAAACAAAACCTAGAGATGGACTAAAGCAGCATTGATCTACTTTGCAGTTGCATAGCAAAAGCAGTTCGAAGGCTAGCTAGCTTGACTTCAGGCTCCGTCTGTAGTTTATAAAGCAAACAATCTATTCGCTCCCTAGTGGAGTCACCATTTTGTTATCGGGAAATCTAGTGTCCATGCAGAGCTTCTAGTCCCACTAAGATGGGTAGGTATCTTAGAAACAAACAAACTAAAGTTACTTGTGATTTCCTTTATGAGAAGTAGATGAGAGAGAAGAAGAAAGTACCAACCTCAGTGTTTCGCTTGGCTCCTTGCTTGTTTCCTCTCCCCTTTGACAGATCTTTGCCGCTTCTCCCTTGTTTACACCGCTTCAAAGAGCACCTGTAAATTCAAAGCAGCATAGTACCATCAAAGCACCGAGATCTACAATCATAAACAATAGAGGACCAAATATATATTGACCACACAAATGCATATATCAACTCAAACATACAAGAATGTGGAGGAAAACTCAAATATCTTTATTGATAGAAAGAGTAGAATAGAGGATTACAACCCATTGATTTGACCTAGTGTCATCCTCCCAGCATGAAAGTCCTTCTTCACCTCATGAAAATCTTAGATCACCCAACACTATGATGTCCCACAAAGAAACCAATAGCACTTCTTTACAAAATACAAGATTCCAGCCTCCAACCTCTGGATCTCTGGGATGAGGGATCCATATATAGATATTTGCAGAGGTGTGAGTCAACTCTGGGTTTTTTATTAGTGTCATTCCACTGATAGTTCTTGGCTCCACTTGGAGATTTCATTGATCTCTTACTCATCCCTGGCAAATTCTGAGAGGCAAGTGTCATATGAGAAGTTTCTAGAAGATTCCTTAATCATCCACTTAGCAAACTATCTCTGCCATTTGTCTATTCTCACTTATCGCACCCTATAGAAGGACTTTTTAGTATGCATCGCACTTCCCGTGTGTAGTAGGTGAGATGCATCACACCCTAACCATGGAGCAGGAGAGATGGTCTAGTTTTGACCAGTTCTGAGTAGTTTTTCATGGAGAACTTTTGGGAGATGATGTAATCAGCTGACCTTGCTACTTTAGGGTATGAAACAACACTTTTAGGGACTTAGAAGCCCTTGGTTTATGGACATATGTGATTGGGGTTGCAGTGCCCAAATATGTCTATAACAATGCCTACATCGACACATTTGAATGCATTACCATTTGGATCATATAATATGATTTTGAGTATGGTATGGTTGTATATTCACATGACTAAGGTGGATTTTTATGAAAAATCTGTCGAGTCTTTGGATTATAGTGGAGAACAGAGGATCTTGTAGGGTAAGAAGAAGACAACATCAGTTAGAATGGCGACAACTATGCAGGCAAAATGTAGTCACAGAAAAGGGTGTGTTTTATTTGCATTACATATTTCAAGTGATAAAGGTAAGGATGTTGAGGATGCAGAGGTATTGATTAGCTTCCTGATCTTACAATAGTTTCAGCATGTGTTTCTAACAGATATTTCAAATTTTTTGCCTCACAAAGAAGTGGAATTTTCCATTGAGTTGGTACCACATGTAACACCAGCATCAAAGAAAACATACAGGATGAGCACTTCAGAGTTAGTAGAGATGAATTTGCAGTTGAAGGAAATGCTTGAAAATTGATACATTAGGCCGTGTCACCTTGGGGTGCACCAGTGTTGTTTTTAAAGAAGAAAGGATGGTACTGTTAGGCTATGCAGTGATTACAAGTAGATGAACAAGGTAACCATCAAAAATAGGTATCCATTGTCAAGGATTGATGACTTGTTTGATCATTTGAAGGGAGCAACGGTGTTCTCAAAGATCGATCTGAGATCTTGATATCATCAAGTACACATCAAGGAAGAGGACATTTACAAAACAACTTTCAGGAGCAAGTATGGGCATTATGATTTTGTCGTAGTTCCATTTGGTTTGACTAGTGCTCAAGCTATGTTTATGTGCTTGATGAATAGTGTATTGCATCCTTAAAAAAGTATGTTATTGTATTTATTGATGACATCTTGATATATTTTAAAAATGAGAAAGAGCATGTTGAGCACTTAGTAGCAGTGTTGAGATTAATGAGAGAGCATAGTTGTATGCTAATCTTAGAAAATGCAGTTTCTTTCAAATAGAGGTACAGTACTTGGGACATGTTGTTTCCAAGAAAGGCATAATAGTGGATCCAGAGAAGATAAGGTAATCATGGAGCAGGAGGCTCCTAGAAATGTGGATGAGGTGAGATCATTTATGGAGCTATCAATTTATTATACGAGGTTCATCAGGAACTTCTCTTGCATTGCATATCCTATTACATCACTACAAAGGCAAGGTAGGAAATTTGAATGGATTTAAAAAGCCATTTTTAAGCAATTGAAGCAGTTTTTGACAAATGCTCCAGTGTTAACGATTGTTGACCTTGACAAAGAGTTTGTGGTGTGTACATACACTTGCAAGAGAGGACTTGGTGATGTAGGTGTTAGCACCTAAATCCGCCTTAGGCTGAAGGAAGGCAAAATTCAGGGTAACCACAAACCACGCTCAGTCCGGTAGCTAGCCCTACCAGAACAGGACAGGGCTCTCTCTGTGTCATGCTTAGTGAATAATCAAAACAATATGGTCTGAGATCACTTGCAGTGAAATATTGATTTTAGGCTAGTAAATAAATATGGAAACAAGGAGCGAGGCAAGACAGGTGGAAAGTCTAGCAATTAAATTTGAAATAATGCGGAATGGAAAGATTATTTGAAATAATCCTTTTCAATAGAAGAAGAACACAGAACGTGAAACTTTCCCACAGGCAGAGCAATAAACATGAATTCTAGCTTATCTTACTTAGAAAAATTCACTAAAATGAATATGAATGAACTGTGAAACATAACGAAATACATATGAAATGTAAAGAGAACAAATTTGCTACACTCACACCACATGAATCTCATGAACCAAAGCTGTTGCCTTTCATTAATTCTCTGTCAAAATATACAATGAAGAACTGAGTTTCTCTCCCATAGTCTCCCAGAAATTACAACCAACCAACACTTTACAAATAGTTTGCATACAATAAATAGACTATGCCATTTAGAGATAGAATGACCCACAGTTGGGGATTTTTTCAAATCATTACAAAATGGAAATGGAAAGCCAACCATTAGTTACAGGTGCAGCGTTACAAAAATGACAAATGGTTTGGGTGACTGCTCGCCTTCCTTTGCCACTTGGATAGAAGCCAACCTTTAGTGAAAATATTCTTTAAACTTTTCCTTAGCTGCCAAAAAAAGTGTAGTGTAAATGAGTGGGCCCACTTGGATAAAGTCACGAATCGAAATGTCGCGAAGCGGAAGTGATTTTGGCCTTTTTGTCTATATGCACCGCGCCCAAATCTATATGCACCGTGCTACTTTGGAGGTGATTTTGAGGTACCTTCTGAAGTCCAAATTCTTCCCAAGTGTGCGTTTTAGAAATCCCTGCCTGTCTACTTTCCAATCCAAGTGGTATTTCTGAATTTGGTGCTCATTTGCCCCTCCAAAACTTCAATCTCCCAAGACTGCTTCCTGTGTGTCAAAATAGGGGCAGAGATGTCATGTTTTGAGTGTTTTTGACCTCTTGAGGACTCGAAACTTGCCCAAAATTCTTGTACATGCACCATAAGTCATGCTTTTTCATGTTGAATCCAAAAATGCAAACCATTCTTGATTTGGAGCTCCCAATCCTAAGCAACGCGCCAAGGCACTCTGCATAGAGCCTGTGCGTAGTGCTTTTGTCAAGAGACGTTTGGAGGACTTCCCGATGTTTAAATTGGGTGCAGGATAGCTCATTGGAAAGGTATTTGAGTTTAATTTCCAACCAAACTAGAATAGTTCAATTTGGATTTAATTTTCCCTGTCAAAAATCAAATCTCCCAAGACTGGTCAAAATGTTCCCAGTGAGGCTGCCTCAAGGTAGAGTGTTGTTGCAGTCAACTTTTGAAGGTGTTATTCAACTCCAAATTGAGCTCATGATAGCTCATTGGAAATATATTTGTGTCTAGTTATCATTGTACTCATCAAACAAGTCATTTGGCTCACAAATATAGGATAAAACTTGATTTTACCAAGATCACTTTCGAGGTGCATCAATTCTCCCGAGGCAATTGTATTTTTGACATTTCTCTAAAACCATGCCAGTTGTGTAAAAAGTGAAGGAGGTTTTTCTTCCTTGGCCTATTTTGAACAAACACATCTCTAAGTTTTCCAAATTTCATCTTTTCTTGCTCAGAAAAATCATTTGAGTGAATTATTGAACCTTCCTCTGGCCTGCAAGTGTTATTGAAGCACTTTGAGAACAACAATTTGCAAATCGTAGACCTAATGACCAAGTTGAATCTTATCCATTAAAATATCAAACATTGACTGTCATGGATTTTAATAACTTTGATGAAAAGACCTAATCCAGCAGGTACAAGACATGAGGGGAATGAACTAACAAGACCCTTTTGTCAGATTATGGCATGCCTCTAACGGAATGCAGCTGAGTGAATGGAGCGAGACACCTAAAACTGAAATGCAGAAAGAGTTTTGATCTCTAATGGAGGAATGACAAGACCGACTCTAACATTGGCTCCAATGGGGGATGGTAGCTCCTTGGAGATGCCAAGAACAGCGGATCTCTGGAAGAGCTAGACAGTGCCTTTTGTCCATTGGGCTATGGAGTAATTATTTCGAAACACCACACAAGACTCTAACTCATTTATTGACTGAAACCTGACTCAGACCGACTTAATTATGGAACCAACATGACTGAAAAAACTGACTCAATGCAAAAGGAAATGACTCATGACTGACTTAATTAAAACAAGAACTTACAAAACTTGTTTCAATGGCAGCAGTCCATCAAGATTCGAGGGTTTCAAAACATGATGATAGCCACCTGAGTACTAATGCAATATGTATAATCATGTGTAATGTGTCTTCCCATGTAACCAATCAAGTAGATGTCTACTTGATTCTCCTGATCAGATCTTCTGGTCAACAACAGATACTGGTAAGTGGGCATCCAAAAACACAGTTGACCATGATATCCTTCATCACTGAATACTACAATAATCACCTTCACTGCTGACTGCAACAGATTTGCCATTGGATCATGAAAAACATGAAGATTGACCTCTTTCTAGAAAAACAAGGTATCTTTTTCTCTTGATTCTGGTCTTTCTTCATAGATAAGAGTATGTTCTTGGTCTTCAAAAAATTCTGAACAAATAGATGAGCAGATTTCCTCTTCAAAGAACATTTCAAAACATGAGACATATGAGGAAGAGTCTGAAAGGGGATCCTGAATGGTCTGGTCAGCTGAAGTCTGAATATATTATAGGTCATCTTCATATGATATGACAGCCTGATTGTCTTTGTATTCATCAATCATGAGAAAAGAAACGTCAAATGATTCTTGAAACCCAACACAATCATTTACATCATCTACCATAAATTCACCCATAGCTTTTTCACTTACTTGAACAAAGATCTCACCTTGCTGTTCATAGAGGGAATGAGCTACCTCCTCGTGAAGATCTAGTTCTGGTGAGATAAGGTTAGTTAGGTCTGTAACTCTGTTTTCTCCATTTGAGGTAGCCTCAACCATGCAACTCTCTTTTTCCTTCTCACCATCTGTCTCTTGATCTGATTTATCATCCCCATTATCTGAGATTGGAACATCATTTTTTTGCATATCATCTTTTATTTCCACCATATCTGAAACAAAACTTCTTCTTTCCTCATTTCCAGCCATATGGAAATCTTCAACCTGCTGATCTATAAAGCTGCCCACAAGACTGTCATCCTTTTCAAAAGAGGAAAAATTTCCACCATCACCTTCTTGACCATGTGCACACTGCAGATCTATGTTAACTTGAGCTGGAACATGATTGTTCAAGAGTTATTTTATTTCATTTTCAAACAAAGGAGATAATGATTTTCGTTTTATCTTGCACGAACAGTGATTTTTTTTAATATTTTCAAGTGAAGGAGTGTACAAATTTTCCTCAGACTGCTGATCCATTTCATGTAATTCTTGTTGACTGTTAAGATGCAAAATTCCTTCATCTTCCACTGTACTACAGCCTTGATTCTGCTGCAAATTTTCATGATCATCTTCATACTGCTGAAATGGGTTTTCACACAGGGCTTCCATGGTCTCTTCATCCATGAAATTATCATCTTCATAATATTTTTCAAGGCTTTCAATAAAACCATAAGCATGCTTGCAACAATCCTGAACTAAATTTAATGATGGATAAGATTCTTTATATCTCTCAATGAACATGGCATGAAAATCCTTTAGACAGTAAATACAAGCAGTGGGCAAATTTTCATACCAAGATTGGGCTTCACCTTCCAGAGTGGCTAGGAATATCTTCATCAAGCAATCTTCAGGGATATCAACCTCCAACTTGCGAATGTGCATGTGAAATCTAACTAGATGTAAAGCAGCATCCTTCCTACCATCATCTTTAAACGTAGGAAAATTCCTTGACCAATCTACTTTCGGAATCTTATTTGGAAACCCTGGAATGTGATCTCGGCTCATGGGAGCGTATCTTCTTGCAATCCGCTCCATTTTAAAAAATCTCAAAGCTACTGATCCCTCTGCAGTGGAGTCACCATGAAGCAGTGGTTGTTGGATTCTTTAGTGAAAGGAGTCGCCAGGTGAATGATTTTAGCTGTCTTCTTATGTTTGATCATTGTTCACCATCAACCATCAGCTCTGAACTTGGGATATGTACTGGGGCAAAACAATCTTCAAGCAAACCATTTTTCATCCCCAGCAAAGTCGCCACTATGTTAGCACCTAAATCCGCCTTAGGATGAAGGAAAGCAAAATTCAGGGTAACCACAAACCATGCTCAGTGTGGTAGCTAGCCCTACCAGAACAGGAGAGGGCTCTCTCCATGTCACGCTCAATGAATAATCAAAAAAATATGCTCTGAGATCACTTGAAGTGAAATATTGATTTTAAGCTAGTAAATAAATATGGAAACAAGGAGCGATTTTTTATAAATGACTGAGTTTCTGGGATGTATGGGACCAACGAACATCAATGAGCATAAAATTTAACACAAAGGCACAGATTACTTCATGAGGCAAGACAGGTGGAAAGTCTAGCAATTAAATTTGAAATAAAATGGAATGGAAATATTGTTTAGGAGGGTGAAAAGGGCATAAACACATGAATCCTTTTCAACAGAAGAAGAACACAGAACGTGAAACTTTCCCACAGGCAGAGCAATAAACATGAATTCTACCTT
>APFE030024952.1:13806-30750 GCA_000404065.3 Pinus taeda
ATCTTACTTAGAAAATTTCACTGGAAATGAATATGAATGAACTGTAAAACATAACGAAATACATATGAAACATAAAGAGAACACATTTGCTACACTCACACCACATGAATCTCATGAACTAGAGCCGCTGCCTTTCATTAATTCTCTGTCAAAATATACAATGAAGAACTGAGTTTCTCTCCCATAGTCTCCCAGAAATTACAACCAACCAACACTTTACAAATAGTTTGCATACAATAAATAGACTATGCCATTGGGAGATAGAACAACCCACAGTTGGGGATTTTTTCAAATCATTACAAAATGGAAATGGAAAGCCAACCATTAGTTACAGGTGCAGTGTTACAAAAATAACAAATGGCTTGGATGACTGCTCGCCTTCCTTTGCCACTTGGATAGAAGCCAAAATTTAGTGAAAATATTCTTTAAACTTTGTCTTAGCTGCCGAAAAAAGTGTAGTGTAAATCATCCGGCCGACTTGGAGAAAGTCGTGAATCGAAATGTCGCGAAGCGGAAGTGATTTTGGCCTTTTTGTCTATATGCACCACGCCCAAATATCTATGCGCCGCGCCACTTTGGAGGAAATTTTGAGGTACCTTCTGAAGTCCAAATTGTGCCCAAGTGTTCTTGTTGGAAAGCCCGGCCTGTCTACCTTCCAATACAAGTGGAATTTCTGAATTTGGTGCTCATTTGCCCCTCCAAAACTTCAATCTCCCAAGACTGCTTCCTGTGTGTCAAAATAGGGGCAAAGAGGTCATTTTTTGAGTGTTTTTGGCCTCCTGGGGACTCAAAACTTACCTAAACATCTTGGCCATGCACCAGAAGTCATGATTTTTCATGCTGAATCCAAAAATGCAAACCATTCTTGATTTGGAGCTCCCAATCCTAAGCGTCGTGCCAGGGCGCGGTGCATAGAGCGTGTGCATAGTGCTTTTTGCAGAAGACTTTTGGAGGCCTTCCCGGTGTCCAAATTGGGTACAGGATAGCTCGTTGGAAATTTATTTGAGTCCAATTTCCAACCCAACTAGAATCTTTAAATTTAGAGTTCATTTTCCCTATCAAAAATCAAATCTCCCAAGACTGGTCAAAATGTGCCCAGTGAGGCTGCCTCAAGGCAGAGTGTTGTTGCAGTCAACTTTTGAAGTTGTTCCTCAACTCCAAATTGAGCTCATGATAGCTCATGGGAAATATATTTGTGTCTAGTTATCATTTTACTTATCAAACAAGTCATTTGGCTAACCAAGCTAGGAGGAAACTTGATTTTACCAAGGTCACTTTCGAGGTGCATCAATTCTCCCGAGGCAATTGTATTTTTGACATTTCTATAAAACCATGCCACCTGTGTAAAAAGTGAAGGAGGTTGTTCTTCCTTGGCCTATTGTGGACAAAAACCTCTCTCAGTTTTCTAAATTGCATATTTCTTGCTCAGAAACATCATTTGAGTGAATTATTGAACCTTCCTCTGGCCTGCAAGTATTATTGAAGCACTTTGAGAACAACAATTTACAAACCCTAAACGTAATGACCAAGTTGACTCTTGTCCATTAAAAGATCAAACATTGACTTTCATGGATTTTTATAACTTTGATGAAAATACCTAAGCCAGCAGGTACAAGACATGAGGGGAATGAACTGACAAAACCCTTCCATCAGATTATGGCATGCCTCTAGCGGAATGCAGCTGAGTGAATGGAGCGAGACACCTAAAAATGAAATGCAGAAAGAGTTTTGATCTCTGATGGAGGACTGACAAGACTGACTCTAACAGTAGGAAGGATAGGTAGTATGCTATGAGTCACAAAAACTGAATGAGCATGAGAAGAATTATCCAACACATGATCTTGAGTTGGTGGCAATCATCCATGCATTCAATATATGGAGACACTATCTTCTTGGAAAGAGGTTTGTATTGATAAGTGATCATAGAGGATTGAGATACTTGTTTGACCAACCAAATATGAATGCTAGACAAGCTAGATGGTTGGCTATGATTAATGAGTTTGACTTTGAGATTAGGTACATTAAATGTAAAGAGAGCAAGGTTGTATATGCTCTTAGCAGTATGATACAGGTGAATCATATAGTTTTTATGAGTTCCTATGGGATAGATTTACGAGGTCGGATCTTACAAGAAGGACAACAAGATGATAGGTACATGGAGTTTATGCATAGGTTATAGCAGGGCATAGGTGATCAGGATGTGGGCTATCATCTTATAGCAGATGGTTTGGTCAGATTTATGGACATGATCTATGTGTCGAATGACAATGATCTCAAGAAAACTATCTTGCTACAATTTCATGCAAAATCATATTTAGGTCACCCAGGATACCAAAAGACACCAACAACGGTGAATAATTTGTATCATTGGTCGAATATGAAGAAGGAAGTGGAAGAGCTTGTGGCTAGATGTTTGGACTTTTAGCAGGTAAAATAAGAATGTAAACATCCAGGTGGATTACTACAACCGATTATGATTCCAGAGTGCAAGTGGGAGGTCATTTCTATGGACTTCACAGGTTTTCTGAGGACATCTAGACAGCATGATTCCATCATGGTTGTGGTGGATAGGTTGACAAGGGTGGCGCACTTCATGTGAGTGAAGTCTACTTATTTAGATAATGATGTAACATAGGTCTTCATTAGAGATGCAGTGATGTTGCATGATGTTCCAAGGAAGATTGTGTCAAACAAGGATGCTAAGGTCACTTCCAAGTTTTGGAAGGAGTTGTTTACAAGTTTGGGGGTAGATTTTGCCTTCAACACAACTTATCATCCGCAGACATATGGACAGACAAAGAGGGTCAATGTTGGTAGGCTAAATTGCTTCATTTTTAACCCATTTTCCCTTCAACACCATAACCTTAGACCTCTGTTTTAATCTTACAAACCTCCCTATTCCTGCACTAGTCCAAGAATCGTGCATTTTCCTGCACTAGCTTTATATTTCATGTTTAAGGGTTATGAATGTGCATAATTAATCATTTTCATAGATTTTGTACCTTTAATAATATTTGTAACTAATATTCTTTCCTAAAGTATTTGATAGGCAATGTATTGATCATCCCGTTAGCATGCTCGAGTGTAGGTAGGATTCTTGCACCGCTGGTGAATTCTTAACTGTCATGACAACTCACCACATCATTTGGACACCTTGTTCCATAACGACCAATTCAAGTTGGGCTCGGAGGAGAGAAAATTCAGGGATATGGTGGAGATTGGGTTGCCGATTGAATACTTAAGTTAGCGTTTTGTTATAGCTGAAAGCCTTAGTATGAATTGTTATTGTTATTTTTTTTTAGTCGAAAGGCTCAGATTAGAACACTTGATATAATTTGGTTACAATCGCAGGCCTGAACGAATGTATAAAATATAGGATTCAGATAGAAAATGGTAGTGAGTGATAGCTATAGCAAGGATATTGTAATTCTGTTCTTCTATAATTTTGCTGGTATCGCACTTGTTCTGGGCTAGATTCGAACTCATCATGTACATTTTTTTATTATTAATAGAAAGGCATTGCACCATGATTTTTCAATATTGCGTTGTAATTTTATTTTGATGCGTTGATTAAGAGTTGAATCTTTACATTTCCTAAACAGGGAAACGAGATGGTTGGCTAGGGCCCAGCCAACCCAGCTCATTCTCCCTCGTGTTCTTCTTTTTCAATTAAGGTGTGTTAATTTCGTTTAATGCAAAGTGTGAAGTAAATAGATGATATTATTCTTCTGCAAAGTTTAGATCTGATTTCATCACTATGTGATGGATCTATGGTGTGCATGCTCGATTAAGTTTAATTTTAGGATTTCTTTTCTTCGAAGTTTAATCTTGTTTCTGCCTGGATCATGCAAGCATGCATTCCTGCACTAGTGCATTAACAGTTTCGCAGATTGATTCCTTTGGTTCATCATAGTAATAGTCTTTTATTCTTATATGTTTTAAGAACCTTATGCGTTTATGCAATGTGTGACTTTCATTCCAAAGTATCCTTGATATTTTGAAATAAATATGCTTTGGTAATTCGAGAATGAACATCATTGTGACACATTAACCTATACCTGTATTGTTTAGGGAAATATTAGATTTTATGTTTAATCATTTTCAAAGAGAATCTTTCTGAGTTAAGAAGGTTATGAACGCAAATTGGGTTTGTGTGGATAATTATTACAGGATTGAAGCATGTTGTCACAATTAGATGATTTCTTAGATTGCATGAAGGAGTTCCTTGATTAAAGAAGAGTGCACTTTGACTTTGGCAATTAATTCTTATTTTAGTTATTAAGATTGGTTGAAGCATCTTTCGGTTTGAGAAATTTATTTTAAAGTTATGTTCACCTTTGCAAGTTCTTTCCCTAAGTTAACACATTCTTTATTTTCTTATAAGAAGAATTGGAAAACTCGGTGCAGGAATCTCTATTCTGGCACAGGAATAGATATATTGATACACGAACACAGTGCTCTAGTCCTGAGGCTTAGAGCTCCTGCATGGAGACATAAATCTTCAGTGCAGGTGAAAAATATACTTCCAGCACCTAAACTTTGTTCTGGTACTAGTGCAAGCACACTGTAGAAGTACAGGAATAATAGCTTAGTGCAAGGAGAAAGATCTATAAGAAGCTAGATATCTTCAAGGGTCCAATTATTAACCTGGCACATAACTTGATCCGAACTTAAACAGGAACGCAACAAATTACAGAGATAACCATAAACACATATATGCAGCGGAAATAATACTTCATTTCATTAATGTAAAATACTAAAATATGCTTACAAACAGTAATGGAAATAAACCAGCTAGGGCGATGGTAGCTTATCTCTGAGAAGAGATGTGTGGTGGCTACATGCTTCTGAACTGTGTTACAATGAGGCGCTAAGGCCTATTTATTGTTGAGAAACAATGGAAAGCCCTTAACATTCCAAAACCTAACCCTAGAAGATGAAATGCCAAACTGTGGTCCCCATTTGGGTAAATTGGTACAACAAATTCCCGGGGTCGTAACTCTGGCATACGATCTTTGTTTTACATGTACAATAGCTTGTTAGAAAGATCTGTCAGAGCACTACCACTTTGGGAAGGGTAACATCGTTCCATGGACCCATGTTGCTCCAGATTTCCAAAAAAACGTTGTTTAGGGCCTCAAAATAGCTCTCGAAGTTCACGACCCGAAAAACGGCTAAAAATAGTAAACTGTGCTACCATTTAGGAAACTAAAAAAGCTAAAAGAGACAGTTGTGGGGGTCCAAACAAGATAGGTGGGTGGCTACCAACATCCACCTGGATCATTCCTTCCCCCTTAAGAATCAATGGTCCCCATTGCGTTGAATTCCTCCCTGAGATCCTGAGATGAGGAAGATTTTGCTAATTTGGGTCTCTGGTGCGTTGTTCTACAATCTCTGATGTGTCCAGAAATGGTGGGAAGCATGGTCGATGATGGTCCACATTGAACACTCGGTACAAGTGAAGGAATAGAGGAATGTTGTGCTTCAATGCATTGTTTTCCGTAGCCTTGGAACTGGTGTAAGGACCGTGTCGGAGTGGTATGAGTTTCTGATGAATTCTGGTAAGGCATTCTCTCTGCAGATGTAACCAAACGTTGTTGCCCACCTGAAACTTGTGTGGTACCCCTGTGGGTGAGGAGAAGTTGTTCCTATGTTCTGTCATGACTGTATCCCTTTACTGCTACTGCTGCATGGAGGAACCCTTTGCGGGGGTCATGGATGTAGCAACGATCTTCCCCTTACTTTGGGAGCAAACTAGACAGATGAATTTCCTAGTCTGGGAGATGAGCTTGTTGTCATTCTTAGCAGTGATAAAAGAGGTGGCGATATGTGGGGCTACCTCTGGTATCATGTATAATGCATCACCCAAAGAAATAATGACAGCGCAAGGCCTTAACTCATACACAGCATGTCACCTCCACAAGTATGGTTGGCCTAATAGTATATCACAAACATCCAGAGGTGTAACATCACACAATACCTCATTTGTGAAGGGCTTGATGATGTAAGGAAGGCGAAACTGCTAGCAGACTTTGAGATCTCATCCTTCATGAAGCCACCCGATACTGTACAGCTGCAGGTGTGGTGTAGTCGATAGGCCCAGCCGCTTCATGACCTTTGCTGAAACAAGGTTCTTCTGGCTCCCATTGTCAATAATGAATTGCAGCGGTGAACCCTTCACCCACTTTTGTGAGTGGAAAAGGTGCTCCCCCTCCTCTGGGTCTTCGGGATCATTTTTCTGGATCTTGGTGGTGGCAACAGTGGTGCGAGGATCCGCATCAATGATCTGCTTCCCTTTCCCATTCCCTTTGTTGGGTTCTGGGTCAAGGTTGGAACATGCATCTAATTCGGAAGCCTTCAACTCGGCCACCATCGACTACTTGGTCCAATACTCACTTGTGTTATAAGTGGGACTCTTGTGGAACTCACACCACTTTCCTGTGTCCTTCTTCAACTTCATGGTGTTATTCTTTTCTTTTGGCTTCGAGAGGTTGTCTTGGGTCACCCCGCCTTGGCTTTGTCCTTCGGGCTTCGGATTTGCAGATCCAAAGTCTCACTTCTTCTATTTGAACTTTCGCTCAATTTTGAAAGTGTATCGATACGTCGTGCCAAGCAAGGAGATGTTTAGGAACTCCATCTCTTCCTGGATGTATCTATGTAGGCAACCGCGGTATTTGAGTACCAAATGCAGATCAGAATCTTTGATACCCAATTTTGTGCGAAGGGTATGAAAAATGTTGGTGAACTGTGGCACATCTTGGTCTCATCTCTGCCGTAGTGTGGTCCATTTGATGTATTTGTCCTCATAGCTTTTGACAGGGTAGTACTGCTCCTTGATGGCATCTCGGAAGTCATTCCAAGTGGGTGCAGTTGAAAATAGTGAGCCTATACTTTCATCCTTCTGCTCGCAGTAGGTTTTCCACCAGTCCTTGACGTGGGGGGTTGCTTTGAGAAGAGCGAAAACAATCTTTTCCCAACTCGAAAATTCATGAACAGAAAAATACCCATCTAGCAGATTTAACCATTTATCTACAGCATATGCATCTATTTGACCCTCGAAAATGGGAATTTCAAAATTAACGTATACCTTAAATGGTGTGGCATTTCAAGAGTAGCTGCTGGAAGTCGATGTGTCGCCTTTGGGTAGCCGCTGAAGGATTTGTGCAAAGTTGTCCATCATCACATTCCTTTGTCGCTCGAGGGCTTCTTCTAGCAAGATTTTGATAGGATCTCCTACCCCCTTGTCTTTCTTCTCATCCGCCATGGGAGGCTGTCGGGATTTGTGAGGCTAGTCTTGCAAAGGTTCGACCAGTTCAAGCCCTAACTCCTTATATCCCGACCTCGTTGGGGACATGCAAAGAAAAACAAAGAAAAAACAAACCTCTCTGATACCACTAATCCAGACTTCAACAGGAATGCAACAAATTACAGAGATAACCATAAACACATATATGCAGTGGAAATAATACTTCATTTCATTAATGTAAAATACTGAAATATGCTTACAAACAGTAATGGAAATAACTAGCTAGGGCGATGGTAGCTTATCTCTGAGAAGAGATGTGTGGTGGCTACATGCCTCTGAACTGTGTTACAATGAGGCTCGAAGGCCTATTTATTGTTGAGAAACCATGGAAAGCCCTTAACATTCCAAAACATAACCCTAGAAGATGAAACGACAAACTGTGGGCCCCGTTTGGGTAAATTGGTACATCAATTTCCTGGGGTCGTAACTTTGGCATACGATCTCCGTTTTACACATACAATAGCTCATTAGAAATATCTATCCGAGAACTACCACTTTGGGAAGGGAAACAATGGTCCATGGCCACATGTTGCCCCATATTTCTGAAAAAAAAAAAACGTCGTTTAGGGCCTCGAAACGGCTCTGGAAGTTCAAGACCTAAAAAACTGCTAAAAATAGTAAATTGTGCTACAATTTAGGAAACTAAAAAGATGAAAGAGACAGTTGTGGCAGTCCAAATGGGATAGGTGGGTGGCTACCAACATCCACCTAGATCATTCCTCCCCCCTTAGGAAGCAATGGTCCCCATTGCGTTGAATTCCTCCCTGAGATGAGGAAGATTTTGCTGATCTGGGTCTCTGGTGAGCTGTTTTGCAATCTTTGATGTGTCTAGAAATGGTGGGAAGCATGGTCGACAACGGTCCACATTGAACACTCGGTGCAAGCAAAGGAATGGAGGAATGTTGTGCTTCAATGCATTGTTTTCCCTAGCCTTGGTACTGGTGTAAGGACCATGTCGAAGAGGTCTGAGTTTCTGATGGGTTCTGGTAAGGCATTCTCTCTGTAGATGTAACCAAACTTTGTCACCCCCTGAAACTTGTGTGGTACCCCTGTTGGTGAGGAGAAGTTGTTCCTATGTTCTGTCATGACTGTATCCCTTTGTTGTTACTGCTGCGTGGAGGAACCCTTAGAGGGGGTCATGGATGTAGCAATGATCTTCCCCTTACTTTGGGAGTGAACTAGACAGATGAATTTCCTAGTCTGGGAGATGAGCTTGTTGCCTTTCTTAGCAGTTATCAAAGAGGCGATACGTGGGGCTACCTCTGGTATCTTGTATAATGCATCACCCAAAGAAATAATGATAGCACGAGGCCTTGACTCATACACAGCATGTCGCCTCCACAAGTATGGCTGGCCTAATAGTACATCACAAAAATCTAGAGGTGTAACATCACACAATACCTCGTTTGTGAAGGGCTTGATGTTGTAAGGAAGGAAACACTACTAGCGGACTTTGAGATCTCGTCCTTCATGAAGCCACCCGATATTGTACGGTTGTAGGTGTGGTGTATTCGGTAGGCCCAACTGCTTCACAACCTCTGCTGAAACAAGGTTCTTCTAGCTCCCATTGTCAATAATGAATTGCATCTGTGAACCCTTCAACCACATTTGTAAGTGGAAAAGGTTCTCCCCCTCCTCTGGGTCTTCAGGCTCATTTTCTGGATCTTGGCAATGGCAACAGTGGCGCTAGGATCCGCATCAATGATCTGCTTCCCTTTCCCATTCCCTTTGTTGGGTTCTGGCTCAGGGTCAGAACATGCATCTAATTCTGAAGCCTTCAACTCGGCCACCAGCAACTACTTGGTCCAACACTCACTTGTGTTATGAGTAGGACTCTTGTGGAACTCACACCACTTTCCTATGTCCTTCTTCAGCTTCGTGGTGTTGTTCTTTTCTTGCGGCTTCGACGGGTTGTCTTGGGTCACCCCGCCTTGGCTTTGTCCTTTGGGCTTCGGATTTGTAGATCCAAACTCTCGCTTCTTCTGTTTGAACCTTCACTCAATTTTGACAGTGTATCGATACGTTGTGCCGAGCGAGGAGATGTTCAAGAACTCCATCTCTTCCTTGATGTATCTGTGTAGGCAGCTACGGTATTTGAGTACCAAATGCAGATCAGATTCTTTGATACCCAACTGTGCGCGAAGGGTATGAAAAAAGTTGTTGAACTCTGGCACATCTTGGTCTCATCCCTACCGTAGTGTATTCCATTTGATGTATTTGTCCTCATAGCTTTTGACAGGGTAGTACTGCTCCTTAATGGCATCCCGGAAGTCATTCCAAGTGGGTGCGGCTGAAAATAGTGAGCCTGTACTTTCATCCTTCTGCTCGCAGTAGGTTTTCCACCAGTCCTTGACATGGGGGGCTGCTTTGAGAAGAGTGAAAACAATATTTTCCCGACTCGAAAATTCATGAACAGAAAAATACCCATCTAGTAGATTTAACCATTTATCTACAACATCTGCGTCGATTTGACCCTTGAAAATGGGGATTTTAAAATTAATGTGTACCTTAAATGGTGTGGAATTTCAAGAGTAGCTGGTTGAAGCCGGTGTGTCACCTCTAGGTAGCTGTTGAAGGATTTGTGCAAAGTTGTCCATCATCGCATTGCTTTGTCGCTCGAGGGTTTCTTCTAGAAATATTTTGATAGGATTGCCTGCCCCCTCGTCTTTCTTCTCATCTACCATGGGAGGCCATCAGGATTTACGAGGCTGGTGTTGCAAAGGTTCGACCAGTTCAAGCCCGAACTCCTTATATCCCGACCTCGTTGGGGACATGCAAAGAAAAACAGAGAAAAGGCAGACCGCTCTGATACCACTAAGCCGGACTTAAACAAGAATGCTGCAAATTACAGAGATAACCATAAACACATATATGCAGCGGAAATAATACTTCATTTCATTAATGTAAAATACTGAAATATGCTTACAAACAGTAATGGAAATAAACCAGCTAGGGCAATGGTAGCTTATCTCTGAGAAGAGATGTGTGTTGGCTACATGCCTTTGAACTGTGTTACAACGATGCTCGGAGGCCTATTTACTATTGAGAAACAATGGAAAGCCCTTAACATTCCAAAACCTAACCCTAGAAGATGAAACACCAAACTGTGGGCCCCGTTTGGGTAAATTGGTACATCAATTTCCCGTGGTCTAAACTTTGGCATACGATCTCTGTTTTACATGTACAATAGCTCATTAGAAAGATCTATCTGAGAACTACCACTTTGGGAAGGATAACATTAGTCCATGGACCCATGTTGCCTCCAGATTTCCAAAAAAACATCATTTAAGGCCTCAAAACAGCTCTGGAAGTTCAAGACCCGAAAAACTACTAAAAATAGTAAACTGTGCTACAATTTAGGAAACTAAAAAAGCTGAAAGAGACAGTTGTGGGGGTCCAAATGGGATAGGTGGGTGGCTAAAAACATCCACCTGGATCATAACTATACTGAAGATACACATAGATTTACATTTTCATTATTCAATATTTTTTGCAAGAAGTTTAAGAGTTCCTTTCATTTATTTTCCTCCAAGAGTACTTTCTTTCACATTCCAGCACTAGAATATCTTTGGTGTAAATTGTTGGGTGATCTTTTCTTTTCAATTCTGCAAGATTACAATTAAAGAAGTAGGAATAAAGTTTGGAAAATTTCATATCATTTCTGGCATTTCCTGTGCTTCGTCTCTAAGTTTACGAAACCCCCGATTTGATAATTAAGTGTTGAAGGAGTTTTCCAAACCGCAATTCTTGCACCCAACATTTTGGCACCGTTGTTAGGGAGGTGATATGAAATTGGTAAGAACTTTCCATTTTTTGCAATAGGGGTAAGTCTGTTATTATTTTTTTTGTAGTATCCTTCTATTGTTTTGAGGATTTTACGAGTGTTGATTTTTTTTATTCATTGCAACAATTAACAGATTATTTTTCTTTATAAGAATTTGAATTTTGTTTTTTGTATTTGATTTTTTAAAATGAATGCCTAAGAAAGGTAGGGGCTCGAAGCCCAATAAGGGCCGACAAAATATTGAAAATTTTGAAAACTCTTCTCATATTGGACTCTCTTTTGCAGGTAGAAAGTCCAAGCAAACCCAGACTCATCACGTTAGAACAGTCCACTTGGATTTTGGAAACAGTGATTTAGGAGTGAAACAACCTGCAAAGGGGAAGAAGGAGGCTAACAATGATTGGAGATTTCAATTCAACATTAGTCAACCTTCACCTTCCAGGAGTGGTCCGATTGGAGGAACAATAATGGTTGATCATGAATACCATGCAGAGGGGACTGGAGAGAACCAAGTAAATGAAGAGGACTCCACTTTTGGATTTCCAATAGGGAACTCAGAAGTGAATGTACAAATCAAGAATATTTCACCTTCATCTCTTCCACACTTTCTTGGCAAGGTGCACAAAGACACAGATTCATTTCTTTTTTAGTTTGATATATTGTGTCGGAGTTATGATTATTCTTTAGATGCCTAGAAATTAAAGTTGTTTCCTACAACTCTCAAGGATTCAGCCTTGCGTTGGTTCATGGGACTAGGAGGAAACACTAAAAGTGCTTGGGACCAAATGAAGGGAGTATTTTTAGTAAATATCAGTAATATTGTAAAACTATAGAAATGCGGGACAAGATCTTCACCATTGTACAAGGTGATGATGAGACTTTGGAAGATTACTTAGAGAGATTTTTGTATATACTCCAAAGGTCCAAACACAAATCTGATTTAAGTATTATTTGAACCTTGTTCCTACGAGGAGTTACTAAGGATTCTAGACATAATCTAAATTTGTTAGGACATGGAGACATTGCTCAGAAAAATTTTGAACAAATTTGTGACTTGTGCAGGAAGTTCTCCAGAAATCAATCTAGATCCACTAGAGGAGGTCGAAGCAAAACTAACAAACTGGGATCTACAGATGCTATGATAATTGGCTTGGAGAATAAAATGGACAACATGAAAATTGAAATAATGAATACTGTTAGCAAACAAATAGACTCTTTGAAATTTCAGAAAAATTAGAAAAGGAACAAGAGCCATTATCTATTTTTTGTCCAAAGTGTAGGAAAAAGCATCCTTTAAGAGAATGTCCTACTGTAATGAAAGGTGCTAATAAATGTGTGATTTGTGCAGAGAACCATGCCACCGAGGAGTGCCCCTCCATACCTGGATTAAAATTTGTACTTGAAGGAGAGAATTTTGAACCTGAGCCATTACTTGCCATGGGAACACGAAGAAACTGGCCACAGGTAAGTGCAGGTATGGCTCTTGAACCACATTTTTATGGCTATAATTCACCTCCATATTCCTATTATAATAATAATAATCACTCTCAACATTGGCAACATGGGAATCATTTTCATCATGGACAACCCTCTCAACCTTAGCAACAAAGATGGAGAGGGCTAAACCATTCATATCATTCCTATCCTGCTCATATACCATCATATCCTCCTTGCTATGCACCACAACATATGTCACAACCATATTTTCCCTCTCAACCTCAACAAAGTCAACCATTGCCACCATTGCCTTTGCCACCACCATTTGACCACCTCAACTACCTGCTCAACTGGTACCTGAATCCTAATAATAAGGTGGTACAACTGATTCATTTGGTTGGACTATCCCCTCTTCCTACCTAAAGAATCATGTCGCTTGGGATAAATGAGCTTCAATTGAGATTAGGAAGGGTAGTTAAACCAGAAAAAAATAAAAATAGTCCAAGGTGATTATTGAAGAGAAAAATGAGGAGGTAACTCCTGATCATTCAAAAAATAATGTCACCCTTCAGCCCATTCTTGTACCTTTAGATTCACCATCTTCTTCAAACCAACCCCCCTATCCAGAGAGGTTGGTAATAAAGAAGGACCCTGAGTCTACTCTAGCTTTTGAATTAAGGAATATTTGTATAAAGGTCTCTTTACTTCAGGCTATCTGAGAAATTCCCATCTTTACAAACATAATTCAGGAATTATGTCTTAAAAATCCAGGGAGGTAGAGAGTAGAAACTCAGACCATTCAGTTAGTTGGTAGAGCAGCTGAGTTGATGACAAGATGTCTATCAATGGAGAAATACACAGATCCTAGAAACCTAGTTGTTTATGTCCAGATAGGTGATATCCTTGTCTCTAATGTATTAATAGACCTGGGGGGGTCCATCAATTTAATGACTGGGCAAACCATGGAACAACTTGGGTTGGGCCATGTTCATCCTACACCCACCGAGCTTGAACTTGCAGATAGAGCCAAAATCAAGCCCCATGGAGTATTGGACGACATGGTTGTCTCTATAGATTCATGGGAATACCTCGCGGATTTCATTGTGCTTTAGCCAAAGAATCTAGTGGGAGGACATCCTTTGATTCTGGGACGACCATGGCTTGCCACGGCCGATGCTTATATCAGATGTCGCTCTGGTGATATGTACATTTCACATGGGGACTTTAGGAAAAAGGTCACCTTATACCCACCTACAAGATCTATTCGGGAACTCAAGGATATCTCATGGTTAGATTATAGCAGTAGTGATGAGGAGACCCAGCCTATTTCTTCGATTCAGCATCATACCAAGTCCACCCAGGATGGTGCATTATGAGATTCCTTGAACAATATAAACATTATGCCTAGTTTTGATACACTTCATCAGATCTTTGGTCTAGATCTCCAAGAAAAAATTGATTCCCAACCTTCCTTATCCCATACTGTGGTATCATTTTCCTTTACTCTTAAGCCCGAGACCACTCTTGTTGAAATTAGTCCAAGCAAATCTTTACACATTAGTTTAGACCTAGATTCATCTTAGCAAGAGAGGCTTGTTACCTTGTTGTGAGATCACTTGGATGCATTCGCTTGGAGTTATGAAGACATGAAAGGCATTCCTCCTGACACTTGTACTGATCATATCTAGATCTAGGAGGGAGCCCAACCTATCCAACAACCCCAGAGATGAATGAATCCCACAGTAAGAGATATTGTTGAGGAATTACAAAAACTCTTAGATGTTAGTTTCATCTACCCCATTTCTAACAGTTAATGGGTCTGTCCATTAGTGATAGTCCCTAAGAAAGATGGCAGATTGCGTATTTGCATTGACTATCAAGAATTAAATAAAGCCACTCTCAAAGATTACTTCCCTCTTCCTTTCATCGATCAGGTGCTAGATACCCTTCCCAATAAAAAGTACTTTTCATTTTTAGATGGCTTCAGTGGGTATAACCAAATCCAGATTGCACCCTCACATCAAGACAAAACTACCTTTACATGCCCTTGGGGTATATTTTGTTACCAAGAGCTTTCTTTCAGGTTTTGTAATACACCCGCTACCTTTCAAAGGGTTGTGCTGCCTATTTTGTTGATCTTGAATGTGTTGAGATTTATATGGATGACTTTTCTGTGTTTGGTAACTCATTTGATGAAGCTCTTAAAAATCTAGAAAAAGTGCTTTTACGTTGCCAAGAGTCCCATCTTGCTTTGAGTGATAAAAAATGTAGATTAATGTGAAAAGCAAGAGTGGTTCTTTGTCATTTGGTTTCTAACAAAGGTATCCAGGTAGACCCCGCTAAAATTGAAGTCATTATTCGTCTGCGTGCACACAAAACCCAAAGGGAAGTGAGAGGTTTCCTAGGACATGTTGGTTATTACCAGAGATTCATTGAAATTTTTTCCAAGATTGCTACCCCCCTTTCTCAATTACTAGCTAAGGATAGTGAATTCACCTGGTCCAAAGCTTGCCAACAGTCGTTTGAAACATTGAAGGAAAAACTAGTACAAGCACCATTTTTGAGAGGACCAAACTGGTCCCTGCCATTTCATATTTCCTCCTATGCTTCAAACACTACTATTGGCGCAGCCTTAAGACAAGAGGAGAATAAACAGTCTTATGATATTTACTACATCAGTAAAAAATTGTCAGTTGCCGAATTTAACTATACAGTGACTAAGAAAGAATTTTTAGCCATTATTTTTGCTATTAATAAATTCAAACATTACATTATAGGATATGAAGTTTATGTGCATACTAATAATTATGTTATAAGATATTTAATGAATAAACCTTTAACTAACAGTAGAGTGACTAGGTGGTTACTTCTATTAGAGGAATTCAATGTTACAATTATTGATAGACCAGGAAAGTCTAATGTTGTAGCTGATTACCTTTCTAGATTAAACAATCCTGGTGAAATAATTTGTGTTGATGATGATTTCCCTAATGAGCATATTTTTTCTATTTCACCGAAATCTGCATGGTTTGCTGACATAGCCAACTATTTAGTCAGCGGAAAGACACCACCTCACTTATCCGCTCGTGAAAAGTGGAATATTATTCAAAAAAATGCTTCATATTCTTGGATACAAGGAGACCTCTTTTACACTGGACCAGGATTTGTTATTCATAGATGTGTAAGAGAGGAAGAAATGTTTGATATCTTAAAATCTTCCCATGATGAACCTTGCTATGGCCACTTCGCTAACAAGCGAACTGCATATAAAATTTTACGCACTCACTGTTTTTGGGCTTCTTTGCTTAAGGATGCCAAGCAATATGTTAGGCGTTGTGATAGTTATCAACGAATGGGTCAACCTATTCAAGCCAATTAAATGCCTTTATGTACTCAAATCATGATTAAGCCCTTTGAAAAATGGGTTATTCATTTTGTAGGAGCCATAAACCCCACATCTTTAAATTAAAAGAATATCTTGATTTGTATTGATTTTGTTACTAAATGGGTAGAGGCTAAAGTTGTTTCTTTTGTCACTGAAAAATTTATTGTTGATTTTTTGTTCAATGAAATTTTTACTAGATTTGGTGTTCCTAGAGAAATTGTTTCTGACAATGGACCGCAGTTTGTTTCTAACTTGGTACAAGAAGTCATGAATCAGTGCAAGATTCAGCATAGGAAATCTACACCGTACCATTCGAAAGCAAATGGCCAAGTGGAATCCACAAATAAGGTGATCAAATCCATCCTCACCAAATAGTAAACATGCACAGGAAGGATTGGGCTAGCCGATTACCTAAAGCCTTACGGGCTTATCAAACCACTTGGAGGAATAGCACGAGTCATACACTATATGAGCTGGTGTACAGAAAACAAGTCCTTTTACTGATTGAATTTCATATAAAGACTTTCGAACTGCAGTTCAGTTGGGTCTAGATCTCTTGGAAGCACATAAGCAATGTATATTGCAGCTAAACAAGTTGGATGAATTTTGAAGGGATGTTGTTCAACAAAATATTTTGGTGCAGTAGCAACGCAAGAAGTGGCATGGCAAGTTTATCAGGAAGAATTTCCAACCAAGTGATTGGGTACTTCTCTAATACTCTAGATTTAAACATTTTAAAGGGAACTTCCATACTCATTGGATGGGACCGTATGAGGTAATTCAAGTTTTCGACAATGGGGTTGTAAAATTCAAAACTATCGATGGGCGAGATGAAGTTTTCCTTGTAAATGGGCATAGGCTTAAAGTATATTTTCAGCCCATCACAAAGGAAGACCTCTGCAACAAGTGCAGCAACCTGACCTTTAGTTGGTAGGTGGTTATGCCAGCCTATTGTAATTCGATTTCTTCTCTTTTGAAATAAAGTTTAAAAAAAAATCCAAAATATATATATAATGAAAAAAAAAAAAAAAA
>APFE030024952.1:30895-45522 GCA_000404065.3 Pinus taeda
AAAAAAAAAAAAAAAAAAAACTTGTGATTATGAAAATCAGTTTTACTGATATGATTGCAGAAGGATCAACCTAAAAACCAACTTGTTGGTAGGAAGATCAGCTCTAATAAAATGGGAATGTTGCTTGATCTTTAGATGTGTTAACTGTCACCAAGAAGAAGCGGGTTCAAGTACATGAACCAAGCCCTTATCCAAGTTTAGGACAGCTAGCATGGAAATTTTTATTCAAGCAATGCTCAATTCCCGCTGCATTTATTTTATGGATCAACACTATACAGGCATATGTCAAGTGAAATTATGCCCTTCTTCTGTCCCTATTTTCGTTAAAAAAAATTCCCTTATTTTCTTCTTTTTATCCCATAAAGTTTACCATCCCTTTCTTCAAAGATACATTCCCTATCCAATTTTGTATTTCCCTCTTTTTCCCTTGAAATTTTTCCCCCAAAATCCCTTTTTCGATTTGTCCCTCTTGGTGGTTTTGCTCTTGAATTCCCTATCGTAATTTCCTTCCCATTATAAAAACTTACCCTTTTTCCCACTTCTTTTTCCCCCTCATGGATCGGTTGCAGGATCTGATGTGGACTCACAAATGAGATCGAAAGGCATATGTCAACACCAAATAATGAGAATAAAACCTCCTTTGTATATTCAGCAATTATTTTAATCCAACCTATAAATTATATCCTATCAGAATTTTCTTTTGGTTCTCGTTATGCTACAAATATCCCTGGTGCAGGAATGTGTGTTTGAGTGCAAGCAAATTCGGTGCAGGCATGGGTAGTGCAAGCATGTCTAAGTGCAAGCATGCTCGATGCAAGCATGGTTGATGCAAGCACGTCTAGTGCATGCACATTCAATACAGGAATCATCACTACTGAGTGTGCCCAATTCGAAAAAATAAATGTTCTAGTGCAGGAACACCTGGTGCAAAAATGCGTATTGAAGCTTATCTTTTGTTTCATGAACTTTTGTACAAGAAGAATAATTTTACCACTTGCAAATCATGGCATTCAATTTGTATTATGATTAACACTTTGTTTTATCATTTACCAAATTAGGAATAAATCGTTTAAGTACAAAGATATTTTAGGTTATGAAATCTTATCTTTTTAATGAGTACTAAGTACACCTTATGTGAGATCATAGAGTAAATGCGAGATGGTATGATTCTCGCAAAATAAAATCCTTACCTTCCCTTGAAAAAATCATCACCTGATAATAATGGCCTTACTCCATATTCGACCTTGCATGACCATTATGTGGAATTATTATCTAAACCACCACATCTTCCAGTCATCATCACCTGCCTATACTTGAGCCAATTCATATTCACATCTGTGTAATTTTAACGATGAAGCACGAATTTTCGGGAAATGGTTAATATAGTGGTGAATGTATAGCTCGATCATCATTTGAGTTCTTTATGTTGTAATATCTTTTTAAAACTTGAAGATAGCGATTGGGTGAATTCGAACAGACATTGCGCCTATAAGGATTGAGCCATGGTCCATACAAGAGATGGATCAGACATCTGGGTACAGGAATATTCTTCTAATATTGTAGGAACCTACATTCCTCACTTTTCTACATAAATTCGATGGATTTGACTCAGCTGTGACAATATCATTCACTCGAACCTTTGATGGGAGTCGAGCCAAGGTTGGTTCATTAAAATTTGCAGTCACATAAGAGTCCATATCTCAGGCTATAGGTTTACCAGCAATAGGGGAGAAATGGTTTAAGAAGGAAAAGTTAGAAAAGAAATGGTGGCACCAGTTCATGGTCAACCTGAAGCAGAAGGTGGACTCGAAGAATAGCCTCCAGCGAAATGCTATGATCAGAAAGTGAAAGGATCTCCTATATGTGTTGCAAAAGTTCCTTACTTGTGAGGGCTGCTACTCATTAACTTTCGTCTATCACATACTCCTACTCTTGCACTTTGAGTCCAGTAAGCTCATCAATTTTCTTTATCATTTTCTTAGAAGCTTAGAAAAGATGGCGAAAGGGGTCAGAAATGGAAGTCCAGTTAGGTCACATATCAATTATATCACCACAGGCTGATCACAATCTTAATTAAGAAGGAGATGGAAGCTAAAAATGTGACTTGGGAGGAATTCTTGAAGGAGTTTCAAGGGTGAAGCGCAGAAAATTCAACTCAGAAGAAGAGTACAGAAAATCCGACTCAAAAGAAGAGTGCAGGGAAGTCGGCTCAGAAGAGGAGTGTGGGAAAGAAAGAGAAATCAGAAACGTCGACCCCACATCCTACCAAGACTAGGAGGTCGGCTAGGAGAAGGATTGCCTCTTCGAGGGTGGGTCATGTTTAGTCAACCTCTCCGATGTTGTTGGATGAATCACCACCTACTTCACCAAGCAATGATAATCTTTCGGTTATCGCTGAGATAGCAGCTCACACAGTGGTTGATGGTGACTATGTGGAGAAGGAAGACAACACACCCTTCTCGGTCCCCTTTTGCGGGATGAAGAAAATAAAAGTGATGTCAAGTGCAAGCAAGGACTCGACAGAGGGTCAGGTGGATGATAAGGCACATGACACTGCAGCCCTTAATGATTTTGAAGAACATGGTACTGAAACCCTTGGTAAGATGGACGAGCAGGGTACTGAAGCCCTTAATGACTTTGAGGAGTATGGTACTAAAATACCTAGCAAATTTGATGAGCAGGGTACTGAAACCCTCAATGATTTTGACGAACATGGTATTGAAACACCTGGTGAGATGGATGAACAGGGTATTTAAGCCTTGGTAAATTGGATGAGCAGGGTAATGAAACCCCTGGTAAATTGGATGAGGAGGGTAATGAAACCCCTGATAAAGTAAAAATGCAGGGCACTAAGACCCTTAGTGATATTGAGACTCTGGGTGTTGAAACCCTTGATGATATTGCAATGCATGAACTGAAAGGTGGCCAAGATAACCTCAATCTTGATGATGTCAACACATGTCTAGAATCGAGTGCCAAGAAATATACTCCAGAGGAATTGGGAGTGGAGAACTCCACCCTCTATTTGAAAAGTCGAATAGAATAGCTCAAGCAACATGTCTACGACTTGGAGGTATTAAACCAATCCATGAAAAAGAAGAATACAATGCAAAAATGAGCAAACGCAGAGTTGGCAGGAGAGGTGAAGGAGCAGAAAAAACAAGTTAAGATATGGAAATATCGAGCCTTGAAGTGTTATGAACATCTTAAAAAGGTGACCAAGAAACTCAAAAAGGCTCGAAGCAGGAAGGCAAAGATAGTGAAAACAGGGATCAACATACAAGTTCAGAATTGAAGGGAGGCTCTTCTGTTTTGGTTTTTTTGCAGCAAGTAAAGGTTGTGTGAGGACCCACAACAACTTAAGTAGGGGAGGATGTTGGTAGGCTAAATTTCTTCATTTTTAACCCCTTTTCCCTTCAAAACCATAACCTTAGACCTCTGTTTTAACCTTGCAAACCTCCCTATTCTTGCACTAGTCCAAGAATCATGTATTTTCGTGTACTAGCTTTATATTTCATGTTTAAGGGTTACAAATGTGCTTAATTAATAATTTTCATAGATTTTCTACCTTTAATAATAATTGCAACTAATATTTCTTTTCCTAAAGTATTTGATAGGCAATGTATTGATCATCCCATTAGCATGGTTAAGTGCAAGTAGGATTCCTGCACTGTTGGCGAATCCTTAACTGTCATGATAGCTGACCACCTCATGTGGACACCTTGTTCTAGAACGATCAAATCGAGTTGGGATCGGAGCAGAGAAAATTCAGGGATATGGTGGAGATTGGGTCGTCGGTCAAATACTTAGATCAGCATTTTGTTATAGCCAAAAGGCTTAGTATGAACCATTATTATTATTTTTTTATAGCTGAAAGGATCAGATTGGAACACTTGATGTAATTTGGTTATGGCAGCAAGCCTAAATGAATGTATAAAATATAGGATTCAAATAGAAAATGGTAGCGAGTGATAGTTATAGCAAGGATATTGTAATTTTGTTCTTCTATAATTTTCCTGGTATCGTCCTTGTTCTGGTCTGGATTCAAACTCATGATGTACATTTGCTGATTATTAGTAGAAAGGGACTGCGCCATGATTTTTCAATATTATGTTGTAATTATGTGTTGATGCGTTGATTAAGAGTTGAATCTTTACGTTTCCTAAACAGCGAAATGTGTTGGTTGGCTAGGGCCCAGCCAACCCAGCTCATTGTTGAGCCTCCATTTTGTCCAAATTTTCATGATTTAACTAAATAATTTTATTCCTGTACTAAGTGTCTATAATCATTATTATTCATTTTATGTATTATTAAGTTATTATTTAGAGGCATTTAGAGTTGACAGTTGTTGATCTATGAACTCCTCTTGTTTTTTTAATTTAATGTGAAAATATCATTAATTTCAGGCTCTTTTGTGGCAGGTGCTACTATTCCTGTAGTAGCGGTTTCTATACCAGTTGTGCTTGCACCAGCTATGCCTGCACCAACATTCATACACTAGCTATGCTTGCACCAACATTTCTGCACAAACTCTGGTTGCACGAACATGCCTCCACTAATTTCGGGATTTCATACATTAACACATCTCTAGGGAAATATGAAAGAGGCTTTTATTCAAAATGGTGTTTGAACACTTCCATATAACCTAAGATACACTCAGGTCTTACGGATTTATATTTAAGAAATAATTAATGCCTCAGCCCCAAATTCGCAGTAGTTTCCAGACTGCCAACTTCTTCGTCGATTTTTGTGCATGTGAAGGTGAATAGAGAAGTTATGGAACATGGGTTTTTGTCCCAGTATAGAAAATTGACAAAGCCTAAATCCATTTTCCAAAATTCATAGTGGTGAAGGAGATACGAAGAGTTCTTTGGAGGCAGTTTGTTAAAAAAAAAAAATCCCATAATTCTAGAAAACGCCCAGATTTGGAAAATTCGTGTTAAAACTTCATTCTTTCAATAGAGAATATGCCATGGTCTACTTAGCACTGAAGTCATGAACCAATGCTTCGACACATCTAACATGAGGATGTTATCTCCTCATATTCCAATGGGAAGCTTTTGATGACGTGTACATTGCATTGGAGTTATCTCCATCAATTATCCATTCAAATCAAGATTAACACATATACATTCAGAAAATACATCCTGCATCAATTGGAACCCAGTCAAAAATTAATTTCCTTATTCTGGTTTTAAATCAATTTGTAATTCTAAACTTGTATGCATGACTAACCATGGAGCCAAGTGTGGGAAACATTGTTGTTATAAATATGAGGGTTGTGCACGAAAAGAAGGGTCAGATGGCATTGTATCTTTTATAAATCGTATTGTTTGCAAAACAGGTGATCAATTTCATTGTGCAGGAAAGGGAGGAGTTGCATGCCTAGTGGGATTATCCCTCGAGGGGACCACTGGAGCCCAACACTGCTTGTTATTCATTATGTAACAATTAATACACTTCAGCATTCGATTTATGTTTTCAATATTTTTCTAAATCTATTTGCACTATAATTTAATTGTTGCAAGGGCAACGAGCTGGGTGGTTGGGCCTACCAGCCAGTCCATTGCCTCAAACCTCTTAATTTCATTTGCTACATTTTGCTTGGCATGGTGCTTAGAAGTATTTGATTTTGATTTACATAAGCTTTTATTTTCACAATTGATTTCATTTTTGCAAGATCAGTCCAAGCACGCTGCCTACACTAGTGCATTTCGGGTTCTGCAATTTCATTTCATAGCTCTTCTTTCAGTCATTTAATTTTCAAGTTCATTCCACAAGTGTTAGTTTATTTCTCTGGTTATCTAAGTTTAATATCAATGCTTTTGGATGTATTTTCATAAAGGATGAACTAAAGTAAACGGTGAATGTTTTAACTGTGTCTCTTATTTATTATTACAAAGATTTTCCCTGATCTCATTCATGCATAAGAAAGTTTATTTCCAAGACGCAATGGTGAAATAATTGCCGAGCAAGAATTCTGGTTAACTTCACATGTATTCATGATTTCCTTTGAATTATATGAGGTTGATTCCTGCACTTTTGCAGAAAAACATTTATTCCTACCCTCTTACAAGAAAATGCCAGGATCAACATAAGGAAAGATTGTGAATCTCGTTGACAAAATGCTCACAAAATTCTTCCTTATAATTAAATGTTGCATATATTATACATAATAATTTGAGGAAATATTTAATAAGATCAAGGTAAACAACATGAATTATATATTGGTTCTTATTGCATATTTCTCTTATAGCTACAGTATTGAATTGTCTTTAAGAGAAGCAGTGGATTATTATCTTGATTCTTTTTAAAGGATTCAATTATTTCCTTATATTAGTTGGAATGAAGTTGTTGTGTGATTTCTAGTCTAATTTCATGCTTGCAACATAGTAGTAATTTTTAAGAGGTTTTGCATTCTTTATTTCTTGAATCACATTCTTTTGAATGGGGCCTACATTCTTTTGTCTCCTAGGCAACTGAGGAAGATTTACTGCAGGAGTCAACTAAAACCAAAAGAGGAACCAGAAGTAGATTCTCGGAGTGTGTTTACTTTGCTTTGAAGAGTCTTGATTATTTTTCCTAAATGATGCTCCTTTTGAATTTCCTGCAAGAGATTGGTTTTTATTTAATAGATCCTTGAGGTTGTATTCTGGCATATATTGTGCTACGCCTCTAAGTTTACTTACTCGGATTGACAAATTAAATGTTGGTGTAAATCTTGCATTTATACCACCCAACACTCGTTCTCCCTCGTGTTCTTATTTTTTGATTAAGGTGTGTTAATTTCGTTTAATGCAAAGTGTGAATTAAATAGATGCTTTTATTCTTCTACAAAGTTTAGATCTGATTTCATCATTTTATGACAGATCTGTGGTGTGCATGCTCGACTAAGTTTAATTTTATCATTTCTTTTCTTCGAAGTTTAATCTTGTTTCTACCTGGATCGTGCAAGCACACATCCCTGCACTAGTGCATTTATAGTTTCACGGATTGATTCCTTTGGTTAATCATAGTAATAGTCTTTTATTCTTATATGGTTTATGAACCTTAATGCATTTCTACAGTGTGTGATTTTCATTCCGAAGTATCCTTGATATTTTGAAATAAAAACGCTTTGGTAATTCAAGAATGAACAATGTTGTGACACATTAACATGTACCTATATTGTTTAGGGAAAGATCAGATTTTATGTTTAATTACTTTCAAAGAGAACCTTTCTGAGTTAAGAAGGTTATGAATGTAGATCAGGTTTGTGTCGATAACTATTACAGGATTGAAGCCTGCTGTCACAATTGTATGATTTCTTAGATTTCATGAAGGAGTTCCTTGATTAAAGAAGAGTGCACTTTGACTTTGGAAATTAATTCTTATTATAGATATTAATATTGGTTGAAGCACCTTTTGGTTTGAGGAATTTATTTTAAAGTTCTCTTCACCTTTGCAAGTTCTTTCCCTACGTTAACACATTCTTTATCTTCTTATAAGAAGAATTGGAAAACTCGGTGAAGAAATCTCTGTTCTGGCACAGGAACTGATATCCTGATACATGAACAGAGTGCTCTTGTCCTAAGGCTTAGAGCTCCTGCATGGAGACATAAATCTTTAGTACATGTGTAAAATATACTTCCAACACCTAAACTTTGTTCTAGTACTAGTGCAAGCACATTGTAGAAGTACAAGAATAATAGCTTAGTGCAGGGAGAAAGATCTATAAGAAGTCATATATCTTCAAGGGTCCAATTATTAACCTGGCACACAACTATATTGAAGATACACATAGATTTACATTTTCATTAGTCAAGATTGTTTGCAAGAAGTTTAAGAGTTCCTTTCATTTATTTTCCTGCAACTATACTTTCTTTCACATTCCAGCACTAGAATATCTTTGGTGTAAATTGTTGGGTGATCTTTTCTTTTTGATTTTGCGAGATTACAATTAAAGAAGTAGGAATAGAGTTTGGAAATTTTCATATCATTTCTGGAAATTCCTATGCTTCATCTCTAAGTTTACGAAACCCCCGATTGACAATTAAGTGTTAAAAGAGTTTGCCTAACCACAATTCCTACACCCAACATTGAACAAGATATTGGAGGACATGTTGAGAATGTATGTGATGCATTCGCAGAAGAGATGGGAAGAATACCTTCTGTTGGTTGAGTTTACTTATAATAATAGTTATCAGGAGTCACTGAGGATGAATATGTTCGAGGCATTATATGGGTGGAGCTGTAATACTCCCATCAGTTGGAGTGATCCAGTGAACAGGGTGTTGATAGGACCAAACATGTTGGTGGTGATGGAATAGGAAATGCAAGTAATCAAGATTCAGGAAGAATCTAAATCTAGTACAAGAAAAGTTATGCAGATTGGAACAGGATGTTTAAGGAGTTTCAAGTTGGCGAACAGGTGTATTTGTGCATCAAGCCCAAGAAGAGCTCCTTGAGGATTGGATCATGTGCCAAGCTAGAACCTTGGTTTTGTGGACCTTTCAGGATTCTTGAAAGGATTGGACCATTAGCCTATCGACTTGCACTACCTCCGACAGTGAAATTCCATGATGTTTTTCATGTGTCATTTCTTAAGAACTATGTTAAAGATGTTGATCATGTGATTGAATGGTCTGTATTGGAGGTGGAGCCAAATGGAGAATTCCAGCTGGAACCTTAGTGTATATCGAAAAAAATATGCTCATGCTCCGGAACTGAGAAATCGAGCAAGTTAAAGTGCAGTGCAAGCAATTTGGGCCTCATGAAGCTACATGTGAGATGGCAGATTAGATGTAGGCTATGTATCCTTATCTATTCGCTAGTTGAGAAAAAAATTGTGGTATATGTTTTGGTATATGTAAATATGTACATGGATGTAAAAAAACACCATGAGTTGTGTCATAAAGCTCCAATAAGTGATATGGGTGTGATGTCATTATGGTTGTTATGTTGTTATGTTTTCATGTTTTCATGTTGGTTTGCTTTCAACAAGTTGATCATTGTACATAATGCCTCAAGTTAAGTTATAAATCTCCAGGGTAAATATGTTTTGCTTCTCAGTATTCTTGTTGGTTATAGGTGTCATTGAACACCAAGGATGGTGTTCCCCCAAGAGCGAGAGTTCTGTAACATTCCTGATCAAAATTCCATGTAATAAAGTTAATAAAGACAAAATAATAACCAAGGTCATGGGACATGTATTCCAAGATGAATGTTGGGAAAAACATTCTAGTGTGGGTGTTCATTTGGTTTATTGTGGTTAAGGAAATTGGAAAAGGCTTTGGAAATGCATGCGGCATTAATTGGAATTTTTATTTATGAAAATAATGGAAATTAAGATAAAAACAAGGTGAAAGGTCACAGGTTTCATGTGAGGAGGAAAGTGAATGAAAATAATGGAAAATGAAGAAAAAGGAGGCCTCATTAATAAAAAGTCTTATGAGAATTAGTTTGTACCTTTTTGTCACTTCATTTGTGGAGATCTCTCTCTCTCTCTCACTCTTCGACACTTAGAGCATTCTTGGAGCACTCTAGCATTGGATCAAGGGAAGCAAAGAAAGGACAAATAAGGAAAATAGAAGAAAAGATCAAGCAAGGAAGAGCAGGATCAAGCAGCTACAGCGGGATTAATTGCAGGTATCGATTTGCATGTGTGATTTCCTTGCTAGATTTGGCATGCATGGTACATCCATGTGAGTATTTGGTTCTCTTGTTGTATTTGGCAAGGGTTTTTCCAGGTTTGATAGTGATTTTCAACCTTGCCTTGCCATTTCTAGATAGTCATTATGTGATGGGTTCTATTTTATTTGGTTAAGTTGAATTGTCGGATGGTTTTGAAAGAGAGTGAGGTGGCCTCTGAAGAAGAACATAAGGCCTAGGAATCCCTAGACCGAAGAAGGTGGGATTGTGGTAAAGACAGATTTTGTGTACCTTGGTGGGCCTGGGAATCCTCAACCAGTGAATGGCAAGATATATGGTAAATCCTACAGGTGTATTCCCTCTATCAGGCATAGGAATCCTCGACCAATGAGTGGCAAGATATATAGTAAAGCATGGAGGGTGGAATTTCGTATAGGCCTAGGAATCCTCGAAAAGTGAATAGAAGGATATATGGTAAATCCTAGAGAGTAGGATACAAACAAATTCCTCATGGTGTAGGTGGAGAAATCTGGTGGAATCAATGCTTGTTTTAACACATATTTCATTAAATTTTGAATTATGTAGTGGATCTAGAATTTCAAAATAACCAAAAAACACAATTCTAGTGAAGTCCTTGTAATAAAAAAATCCAATTTTAATGAAATATGTGTTTTTAGGGCCTAGTAATCGGGTGGGAATTGCAGTAAATCCTGAGAAAACTTGGATTGATTTTGTTGTGAGTCCCACATTCATGCTTGGAATATGGCATGGGGGTTATTGGCTGAAAGAAAGATTTGGTTCATCCAAATCTATGGTCAAGTGGTTCATGGAAGTCTTAGACCTGGTTGGATTATGCATTCATTAATAAGATCTCTTTCTCCTTGGTATTTCATGTATAAATATATTGGTTCATATGTAATTCTTATGGCTATTATATCCTTATTATTTATGATGTTTATGAGTATGTTTTATGATAAACTTTATGTATGGCTCTCATCATGTTTTGATTTGAAAATGAATGTACAATGAATATATGACCTAATAGATGATAATACACCTATTGTGATATAACAACAATGCTTCTTTATGGATATCAGATAAGTATGAGACCCCTATACTCATATTTTTTATTATGATCTGTAGATTACATATTTTGACATGTTTGATGAAATTATTGCATTAATAGACTTATTCCATTGTTTATATAATTTCTCAAAGTTTCATGAAGTTTTGGGCAGTGGCCTCAGTCCTAGCCCTAAAAAAGTGGCACAAAACCTAGGGTCGTTAGATCAGAACTGACTGAAAAATTCCATAGTCATTGGCATGCCTTATTGTGGGAGTGACTATAATGCCTCAGTCGCATGCATGGCTTGTCATGGGAGTGGCTGAAGGTCCATATCAGTGAAATGTCAATTTGTCTCAAGGGTTGGTCACCTGGAAGGTTGGTTCGCTCATCAAGGTTCTATAGCATGTGTGGAAGGTAAGAATGTTTTTTTTTGTTGGTTTTGTTATCACTCAGGTTGTCCCTAGGCTCCTGTAGGGATACGGCCGAGGTAACCACAAACCAATCTTTGGATTGCAGGTTCTAGCCCACCTGCAATCAGAGAGGGATCTCTCTTGATGATTTAATTTTGTTGATGATTTTAGGCTAGCTTTTTGGTTCAGGGGTTTTTGTTGGTGTTTGGATGGAAGGAAAATGCTTTCAGGCAGAGAGGCAATTCATGAAGTGATAAGTTTCAAACCATTGGGCATGGAGTCATGGGTTAGGATTATCAGTGCGTTTTCTTGGTCATAAGAGAAATATGAAGCAGGATAGCTGCTCATAACACAATCTTCAAGCTAAAAGGATGAATGATATGTAAGGAATGAGAGGCACTTAAGAATCTCCCACTCAGCTTAACAGAGGGAAGGATGATCTCTATCTAGGGGCAATGAAGAATCCCTGGATAATTGTCTAAGGTTAAGGCAAACATGAGCCATGTGGAATTCATATTTATGCCTAAACAGAGGAAAACATAAAGAAAAAACAGAAATTGAGCATAGAGTGTATTTAAACAAATTCTAAGCTAATCTTCTTTTCTGCTATTTAGATGGTAGCTTATGAAAGGAAAACAGAGGTAAGAAACACTTATTGAGTTATGCAACAGCACGAGAATTCCATAATCACTCTTCAACCAGTAAACATAGTGAACAATCCATTCTCCAAAGCTCATAAGCAGTCTTTGATTATAGAAACTTATCAGGTGTTATTGTGCGAGTCTCTCCTGGAGAAAAATCAGCTAAAGATAGCTTCTTCACTAACCAACCAACCAACCCTTAATACAGTATTCAGGGTTGTCTTTATAGTGCAAATATCTCAAACTATTTATTACAATTGATCTAAAACAGGTCTGCAAAAAGAGCTTTCTAAACCTAAAATTGTGCCAAAATTAAATGCAGGTAAATATCTATTAAACTGTGTCAGAGGTAGCTGGATCAAAAAGAGTGCAATGTGGACCTTGGTGGCTCGATGCAGTAGTGTTGGAATAACTATGCTTTGGGATTTGCGGTTCTATTCTGGTGTGAGTTAAATGTGCAATAACCATGATTTGAGAGTTTTGAGTGGCCTCGCCCTTTTCTTTGACTTTGTTGGAAGGTATTTAATTTTCACCTGCTTTGGGCTACTGTTAAGATTTTCGCTGATACTCTTTGTCGCTACATTGATGGTCTCCACCGCTTTCAGATACTCTTTGACGTGCTTTCTCTCTGTAAATTTGATCTGATACACTTTAATCTCTGTCTCTGGTCTCTTCCTGTCTTCAAATCGGTTTAATTTGGCAAAATCGAGCAATTTCGCGCTTTTTCGGTGCAAAACGGGCCAAGGAATCAAAAGATTCCCTAAAGATTCCCCAATATAGCCTATTTCCCATAGCGATGCGCGATTAGCGCATCGAAAATTGCCTCCGTTTCTCATTCCAGGGCTCCGAAGCTTGACTTATGCTCTTGCGCGAATTTTCGGTTTTTTTGCTGCTGGCGTTAGCATGACATCAGCAGTACGGCGGATGACGTCAGCATGCTGACGTCAGCAGTGGGGTCCTTTGGTATGGGTATGATGTCAGCATGCTGACATCATTAAGGAGACGTGGCAGTACGGTGGGGTGACGTGGAGGGTGACGTGGGCCGGGCGCAGGCTGGGTGAGGTGATGTGGAGGGGACGTGGCAGGATGAGGTGGCGCTCCTGTTACGTGAGGGGAGGGCGGTTTTGCCTGGGAATCGAACCGCCTTTGGTATGGAGGTGGTTTCTGTCAGGGGCGGCCCGATGCAATGGGAGGCCGCAACCTGTCCCGGTGTACGACGATAAAACCGTCGGACGTCGGGTGGTAACCTACCACCATAATCAGGCGTGCGATGTGAACAAGGACCGTCGGATCTGGGGAAGGCGATCCGACGGTGGACGGAAAAGGGAGATGCACGAGGTTTAGTACAAGCGCGCGCACATTAAAGGCTTAATTTTTCGCGGCGCTGTGGGTTTTAAACTATAGAAAATGGGCAAACTGTTTTTTGCGCGATGGAAACTTATCAAACAAACATTAATAGTTTTCACAGAAGAATGCGCGGGGAGGGTTATTAACCTTTGGAAAGGGTTTCCTTAGTGTTTGGTGTGGAGCACTTGGAAGGTATGCTTTTGACAAGCAATCTAGTGGTTTTTCAATAATAATTCTAACCTTTTCTGTATTATGAGTTCAAAGAAGATAAAGGATTTTGATAAAAAGTGCGAAAATAGACAAAGGAAGCTCAAGTGCTGATAATTGACGTTTTCTATGTAGGAAGACGTGGAAACAGGGGATTGTCGATCAAAAGCAAGGAGCAAAGGAAAAATAACTGATGTCCCTCCAGCAGAGGACCGGATGCGGACAAGATCAAGCAAAATTAGAGCCGAATAGCCTAGGGAAAGGATGCGAGATACCGAGTCGGAGAACGCAAGAAGGAAAAGAGAAGAATTGAACGATTAGCGAATCCCTCAGGATTTTTGATCCTGAGGGATCGCTGCTTTAACTTATCTTTTTTATTGTCTAGATACCTCCATCATTTCTGTTATATAAAGGCACCACGCCATTGAGCAAAGGGACGACTGTTTTTATGATTTTAAAGTTTCAGAACAAACTGTGATCATTGAGTCTCGCTGAGACCTGATTTTGTTATACTTTTGTTGATGCGATTAATATAAAAGACTTGGTGTTCATCTCGTCTCTGCATCTGGAGTAACCTCAGGCAGTGTACCATTGGTAGCTAAGGGCCCGGCTCCGAAGGACACTTGCTTTTGTATTATTATACGGTGATTTGTGTGTGGTTTGTTTATTTCTGTTATTTAAGTAATCTGATACATCTTTTATGTGATATACTACGCTTCATTATAATTGATATTTGAATGATTTCTTTATCTCATGTCTCTGCACTATACAATTGGATCTATTTGAATTGCATCTTTCGGTTATCTCTCTAACAGAATGTTGGTATGAATGTTATCGTTATTAGATCCATGTGAAATAGTATTTGTGAGACTTGAAAGCAATATTACTTCGTTCAGAAACGTAGTCATATCATTCATTATTCTCAGATTGCTATAGTAGTATAGAACATGTACATACAGATGAGGATTGTTGTTCCATATTATTACTGTTGTTCCATTTGATTACTGTTGTTCCTGCTGTTCCATTTTATTATTGTTGTTCCATTTGATTACTGTCGTTCCATTTTACTGTTGTTCCATTTATTGTTGTTCCATTTCCAGACTGTTGTTCCATTTTACTTTCCACCGTTTTATTTACCTGCCTTTGTTGTTTATGGTGTGAGAGAAGGCCTAAGGCTATAGTGAGCCTCAGCAAGACGTTGCTTAGCTCCCAAACCTATAAGTCCATGCTCTAATTTCCTTTCTTCATCAGTTTCTAAAGGGATGGGTTATTGCTTCCGTACCCTTGACTGATCAACTGCCTTGTGTGATTCTCATCTTTTGGGTT
>APFE030024954.1:0-21859 GCA_000404065.3 Pinus taeda
TGGATCTTCCAACCCATCTCTGCTGCTATCGATATAATGGAGCGAATCGAAGTATATCGAGCCACGGGAGCGAAGGTCTCCTCATAATCAACTCCCTCTACCTGGGAGAACCCTCTAGCCACAAACCTCGCTTGGAATTTCTCAATGCTGCCATCTGCAGCATGCTTTACCTTGTAAAGCCATCTGGAAGTAACCACGGACTTGCCCTCAGGCCTCGGCACCACCTCCCAAACATCATTCTTCATGATAGAAGAATACTCCTCCTGCATGGCCTCTCTCCAGACCTGCTGGCTAACTGCCTCCTCATAGCTAGAAGGCTCAGAGTCAAGGATGCTGGTAACCATCGCCATATAGCTACAAAATCTCTCAGGTGGTCTACTCTCTCTGACCGGCCTCTTCGGCTCAGCAACAGATGTGGCATCTCTCAAGGTGTCCTGAAGCCACTTGGGCTTCCTCTTCCCTGAGCATCCTTCTCCCATAGGAGAATGAAACTCCTCCTCCTCATCACCATCAGTAACCTGAACTCCTGACTGTCTGTCTGCTGTCCTCCTGCCTGCACCTGAACCTATAGAAGCTGAGGTACCGTGTGAACTGTCCATCAGTGGACTCCCTAGTGAACTGCTCTGTGACGTGCTCGGAGCACCACCCCTCTGGCTCAGTGAGCCACTGCTCACTGATGGACCTCACATCCTCATAGATGTACCTCCTGATCCTCCTGATCCCTATCCACTGGATCCCTGACTGACTCAACTGCTGCTAAGGGTCTGGCTGATCCAGATACTCCAACTCCCGTGATCTCCTAAAGGCCCTGTCCTCCTCGAACTTCACATCATGTCTGACAACAACTCTCCTCTGTGCAGGAATGTAAATCCGAAAGGCCTTTGAGGTCTCACTGTAGCCCACAAAGATACCCTTCTCTACAGTGGGCTCTAGTTTGGTCCTCTTCTCCTTGGGTATATAGGAGTATGTAATGCATCCAAAGATATGAAGATGACCAATATCAAGCTTCTTCCCAGAGAAAGCCTCCTCCGGAGTCATGTGCCCCAAGGCACGATGTGGACTCCTGTTTTGCAAGTAAACAGCTGTGTTGCAGGCCTCTTCCCACAAAAACAATGGCAACCCCTGATCATGTAACATGGCTTTGGCAGCCCCTATGATAGATCTGTTCTTCCTCTCCGCAACCCCGTTCTGCTGGGGGTTGTAAGGAACAGTGAACTCCCTCCTAATGCCTGCCTCCGCACAATAGTCAACAAACTCTCCAAGGGTGTACTCTCCTCCATTGTCTGACCTCAGGGACTTGATCTTTCGACCTGTCTGTGTCTCCACAAGAGCTCTAAACTCCTGAAACCGCTTGAAGACCTCACTCTTGGTCTTCAAGAAATAAATCCAGGTCCTCCTGGAGTGAGCATTAATGAATAAAACATAGTACTCATATCCACTCAAGGAAACATGAGACATCCGACCGCTCACATCAGAATGAATCAAATCAAGTATCCCAGTCGCTCTGCTTTCACTGCTGGGAAAAGGGGATTTGGCAAACTTGCCCATCGCACATCCTTTGCAAGTATCAAAGTGATTGATACTGAAATCTGGCATACCTGTAGTGATCTCCCGCAAGGTCCTCAAGGCTCCATGATACATATGTCCCATCCTGCGGTGCCAAATCTCACACTGCTCAGAACTGCTAGCTCTGCTGTCGGTACTACTACTCAATGCCAAAAGGGGTTGGAATGCAAACCTGTACACCTTTGCATGGCGTACACCTATCACTCTAGCTGACTCAGCTGGAGCGCCCCTGGGATACATCAACATCTGTCCTCCCCTGAACAGTACCTCATATCCTTTGTCCTCCAAAGCTGAGACATATATGAGGTTCTTCCTCATCCCTGGCACATAAAGAACCTCTGTCACTTTCAAGGGAGGTTTGGACTCCCTCTGAAATTTCAGTGTCCCCACCCCGACTGCTTTAACAACTCTGTCATCACCGAGTACTACCTCAATATCAGTGCCACTCTCAAAGCTCCGAGAAGTACTCAGGGACTCCTGTCATATGACGTGAAGCCCCACTGTCTACATACCAGATACCTGTAGATGTTCCGCTAATCGAGGGAAAAGCCTGCTCCCTCTGAACCTGTATGGCAGGTGATCCTGCACTAGAGGACTCACACATAGTGAATGCAAACTCCCGGTCAAAACGACCTGCAAAGTCCTCAATCTCTGCTGATGCTGCCAAACTCTGGTCCTTCCCCTTCTTCTTCTTCTTCTCCGGACACACCACTGCATAGTGTCCCATCTTTTGACAATTCCAACATTTCACTTTGGAATAGTCCTTCTGTGTGTTTACCTGTTTACCTTTACCTTTGCCTTTGCCCCCACCACTGCTTGTGGAAGCCTGCTTCTTCCCTTTGCCTTTCTTGCCTCCTGCCACCAGTGCTACATTCTCATCCTGCTCAATTGGCTTGGCTGCCCCAAGCTGACCTTTCCTGATCTCTGTCTGAATGCAATCATCCCAAAACCTCTCCCATGTGGGAAGGGTCTTACGAGCACAAACCCCATCAGCAAAGTTCATCCATGAACGGGGGAGGCCATTTACCGCAATCCGCACCAACTCAGTGGGTGGAATGGCCTCTCCAATCGCTGCCAACTCATCTCTCATATTAGTAATCTTAGTGAGATATCCAGCTGCACTATCATTGCCCATCTTAATGTTCTTCAGTTTCTCCTTCAGAACCATTTTCCGGTTCTCATTGGTACTCTGGTAGAGATTGGACAATGTTGTCCACATCTCATGGGCATTACTCTTTCCTCTCACATGAGGAATGCAATGGTCTTTGATTCCGTCTAGAATCAGCCTCTTACCCTTGTTGTTCTTTTTATTACAAGCAGCCAACTGAGTAGCATCAGTGGGCACAACAACAGGGGTCTGTGTGGTATGCACCATGATATCCCAGACTTCTGCCTCCTCAAAGATACTCTGCATTCTCTCCTTCCAAATGTTGTAATTTGTATGTCCATCCAACCTATCCTCCACCCTCAATCCCAATGACATCCTGCTGTCCTAAAACTGAAAAATAGCACTACTGTAGTAAAGATAAAAACTGTTGTTTATGAAAAATCAGCTTGCTGGAATTTTCTGAGTGAAAAATCAGCAGCTGTAATTTTTCTCTTTTGCTGTCCCAAACTGCCCTTCAGCACTCAAGCTCTGATACCATGTTAAAAATTTCTGTTTTCCCACCCCGGTTTTCAGTTTCTCCTTATTTCTCCCATGTAGTTAAATGCCCTTTCCCATAACCATACATTCAACAAGCTGAAAAAAAAATAAATTTGCTGAAAACACAAATTCTGGAAAATTTACAGAATGCTGGAAATTGCAGAAATAAAAATCAGCAGTAATAAATAGTCATTAAAACACTGATATTTTTTGTCAATGTGACCCTGGAAAACCCCCTACAACTCTTGGGGAAAACCAGTTTGAGAGCTCTTCTTTATTTTTGGAAAATGCCTTTTTACAGTGAGAAATTTCAGCAAAATAAAATTTCCAGCAAGCAAACTTATTTGATTTCAGCCCAACAGACAACCTGGAAACTTGTTGTACGCGCGGTACGGACCGCACGGATGTACGGACTGTACAGATGTACGGACCGTATAGACTGTACTGACTGCACTGACGGTCGTACGGACTGTACGGACAGACCTCGATTTCTGTGCCGAAATTTATCTCCTCGAAATTCGTGCCCAAAAATCAGTTTTTCAGCAAAAAATTAGCTTTTTCTACTTGTTCTTTCTGCTGTTCTGATTTGTTGAAGAGCTGCCTAGTATGTGTGCCAATCTGTTGCCTCTTTCTCCTTCCTGTCCAGAAATCTCCCTTGCTCTCTTGCTCTCCTTCTCCCAATCTACTCATGAAAGAATGAATGATCTTTTCCTCATTTTCCTCCTTTAACTCAACCCTAAATGACTTTTGGGTGATCCCTAAATCCAATGGATGAGATAGATTTAGATCAATGGCTGAGATTAAATGCACATTTAAATCTCACTTTCTATTTTTTAATTCACCCCACTTTAATAAAGACCCACTTAGTCATTTATTTCCAAAGTCACTTTTCCTTTCTAATTTTTCGTTGACTTTATAAAAGTCACTTTAAAATTAGACTTAGTAACTTTATCACTTAAAGTCACTTTTAAATTAGATTTTAACTTTATAAAAATTATAAAGTCACTTTAGGAGAAAAATTAAAATCTTTTGGACTCTTTTCCCTAGGTCAAAGATCAAAGCCTAAGGGAACCACCTGTCCTCCGGTACCAAATTTCAACAACCATAAGCTTTGGTTATGACAAAAACAATAATTAGTATCAGTAGTCTCTTGAATAGTGGGATTACATCAAATTGACACTGCATAAATCTCAAACTTGATATGCATAACAAGATCCATCCATTTGGTCATTGTCATGAAAGTTGGTTTTCACATGGTAGAGCAAAGTACCTAGTGTTCCTCCCCAAGCACATCAATCTTAGAAGGGTGAACAGGTGGACAAGTTTGATATTTGGTATCAATGGTGCTCAACCAGGTTCATTTAATTTGCAAAGTCGTTTGTATTCCCTCAAGTCACCATTCTTAAGTTCACAGATAGGTATGTTGGTCTTGTGCATTGAAAATCCCATATTTGCAATAGGTTCTCGGATCCGTGGAGATATGATTTTAATGGAGGCATTTAAGGTTGGTTATTTATGAAGAAAAATTATGGACTTTGGTCATCTCCCTCTCTCATTTCCTAGTGTGTTCATCGTCTCTGCTTGAATTTGGAGTGTGTAGTCATGGTGGTTGTGAAGGGGCAAGTTATGGAGCTTGAGATGTACCGTTGGAAGAATCCAAGGATAATTTATTTAAGGCGTTGATGGGAATGATCAATCTCACATCCAGAAGGTTGGAGCTAATTGAAAGCGAGAAGGAGGCAAGAGCCAACATAGCAAATAAAAAATTGAATCGCTTCAAGCAAGAATTGAGAGAAAGTTTAGAAGTTTGGAGGCATAACTTCTTCCAAACAACCCAAAAGTAGCAAGCAGTGAGCTCTTTGCAAGTGTTCAGGAGTTCAATATTGATAAGTCAAAATATGATTCAGAAACGTAGAAGGAGCAAGTCAGTGGTGCCTCATCAAGTGTTGGAGAGGCTGAGGTTGGGCCTTCCAAGTCCATATAATTTATTTGGTTGTTAATGTATTGCAAATATGTAAAGTTTTTGGGTCAATTTTGTAGAGTGTATGAAAGGTTTCAATGTCGAATCTTAGTCCAAAAGGTCCGAGGAAGCAAAAAAAATATGTTTTAGATGTACTAAATTTTTGAGATTAATGAGATCATATAAGCATGTGTTTATAAATGTGTATGTAAATAATTTTGATTGTGAAACCAAATTATCTAATAAAAATCTACTCATTATGTTTTTAATATATATATATATTATATATATATATTATATATATATATATGAAAATATTTTATATATAAAAAGAATTATATAATTATATATAGGAAATAGAAAGATTATTATCCACCATACAAATTAAAAATAAAGAAAAAGATAAGAAGAATTTTATTATTCTAAATACAAAAGTGATATAAAATTATTTATATATATATATTATTTAAGAAAATGTATTGCCACTAACGTAAATTAAATTCACAATTTAAAAATGTTATAAATTAAATTTATTTAATTAAAAAAATTTTAAAATAAATGTAATATCCAAAGAAATGGCATGGAGATCTATTATTAAAAAAAATGGTTTTATTGAAAAAATAGTATAAAAAATTATTTTTAAAATTATTATTTTAATAATAATAATAATAATTGATGATGATGTGTTTAAAATTTATTGTATCTATTGATGATGTAATTAATAAGTATATTGAATTTAATAGGGATATTTTATTTTTTTAATCATAGAGAATTATTTATTTATTTTTTTTATTTTTTTTTCAGAATAATTTGAGTATAGTTTAGGAACAAATCTTAGTATCAAAAGTATATTCAACAGCGCTAGTCAAATATACCAATAAATTATAACTTACTAAGACTAATCTATCTTTACATATCAAAGAAGTAAACATAGAAGGGAAAGTGGTAACATACAATAAGTAGTAGAGTATTTTAATTAGTTTTATGTTTATAGGTTATTTATGGGTGTGCTCAAGCTTATAGGAAATGAAATTGAGAGAATCTATGGAGAATGGTAACAAGAGAACCTTTGGACATGCAAATGCCTGCAAATGGGTCATACATTGATGAAAGCACATCAATGGGAAATGATGTTGAGAAAACCTAAGAGCAACAAAAATGAGAGAATCTACGAACATGCAAATACCTGTAAATGGATATTATATGGAGGAATGCATTTTATATGGAGGAGAACACACAACCCGCAAGCCAGATATACCAATAACTTATGACCTACAAAGACTAACTTATCTTTACAAATCAAGGAAGTAAACATCGAAAGGAAAGTGAAGACATACAATAAGTACTGGGGTATTTTATTTAGTTGTATGTCTATAAATGTTATTTATTAAAATATATTGGCAATAAAGAACATAATTTGAGGTTGATTAAAATAATATTGATAGGCATGATGATAATTTGTAATAAAAAGTCAATCGGCGTACTTATTATAACATACCTCCTACTATCCCTAGCCCCAATTAAGGGTAGAAAAAGGCAATTACTAAAATGACTCAACCTCCAAAGTCGAATTATGGAAATTGGGTCTAAATTTTCTGACATTTTTAAACTTTCTCAAAACTTAAAATGGATGTCATCATTACATCCATGCCATCGATACCTTTCCAATGATATAAATTTGTTTTCATCTAATTCTCAAATCAAAAGATATGGTCATTCAAAAATTGGCCTATCAAATAGTGCCATGTCATTTTGACTTGCCATGAGGTGCCCACGTGATCTCCACATGGCTATCCGCCATCTCACTGCCACATGGTAGTGTTACCTTAGTTGTTGACCCATTCATGTCGTGCCATATATTGACCCATCTCTACAACTCGCAAGTCCCAAACTACAACATAATACATATTTAGGCCGATAGGGCTTTCTTTTGAATCAGTTCACCTTTCGTCTACCTTCTTCCTCTACAAGTCACATGTGTGAACCATATAACCACATTTATGCCTACATTTATACCTGACATCTATACAAATGTCCTACTCTTATAGGAAATTTGTGGGGCCATTAGATACTCGTCCTCCCTAGCTTTCCCGAGACAACCTGCAACCCTAAAATATCTGCGCAAGCTAAAGCTTAAAGTCATGCTACATAACCACTACCTTCACAAAGCAAAAGCACTAAGAAACAAATTGTATAAACACCAACCTCTGAGATCAGTTTTCGGCTGAGGAAATTTCCCGACAACAAAGATTTTTTATAATAAACGCCAACGTCATGATAAAAACCGATAGTGCAAACTATCTTGCCATTCATTAATCAAATATGGTATTACATATATACAGGAGTATTGTCTCAAGATATGGAAACTATCTTGGACACACAATCAGTTGATTGAGAGACTATCTCAACCACACACCAAACTAGGGAAACCACTCCTATAGAATAGGAACATACTGTTTACATAGAAAGTCACAACTGAGACAAGTAGGAATTAATATTCCAACACATCCCCTTAATGAGTACTTGTCTCAATATCAATCTGCAAAGTCTAGTTCTAGTCCAATCTCACAATTACACATTGTACCTTTTTCATGAAGATATCATCAAATTGTTGACTTCCATATAAAAAAACAACCATCCACCGGAATGCATGGGTACCCAACCGCTGCAACCGCTGGTCTAATAGGAAGTCCTTCACATACATGGTTCATTCAACTTCTTGATGAACTTTCTTTGACTTGGTCCTTTACACTTTGAGATTATTCCATCTCACAATTCCTCCACTTAATCGAAGACTCAATTCTTCGATTACATATCAAGCTTAGATACGAGTACACCTACCACCCTCATACCTACCAAGTGGCTGATTCCACAACTTGATGTCACTAGAGAACACATAAAAAAGGGGTATGCATGCCTCTCTGGGTCTTAAAACCATATGCCCTTTTAATATACTCCAAGCTTAAAAAGATACTAGATACATAAAACATTTCAATAACCACAACCCACCTTTACAAAGAAATCTACGACATGCATATTTGCTATATTACAATGTGTGACTCATACTACATCATGATAGTGAGTTCATCCCACAAACTCACACTAACTCACACAAACTTGATTGTCCATCATCCTCCAATCTCTAATGCATCTCCTCTAATGCCATCTTCATTGTCTATGTCTTCATCATATTTAGTTGTTAATAATTCCTGCAAATAAATTTGTCTATTATTGGAATGGCCAATTCCAACATAGATTCATAGATTCAAACTCGTGAAAATAGTTGGCCATACTAATTGTCACAGATCCAATAGCAAATATGTTCCTCCAAAACTAAAATGAAAAATTCATCGAGTTCCATAGCATAGCTCAACAATGTGTAGATTGTTCTTTTCCTAGATGCTGCGTAAGATCCACTGTCGCTGCAAGTCATCAGAATCGATCACCAAACCCCGCTACCTCACAAAACCGCCTGGTATGGAGTCTTTTGCCTCTTCAAACCTTGGGTCTGGTTTGAACTTGCCTTCTACCCTCTCTTTCATCAATCCGACAATTTCATGAGCTCTAGCACCAAACAGGAAGAAATTTTCTTCTCCAACTTCGTCATGCATTACAACATTGGCACCATCCAATGTGTCAATTGAGACACATCCACTCATGGAAAATTTCATGTTGCCGGTTCCACTGGCTTCCATTCCAGCATCACTAATATGTTGAGAGAGCTCGCCTGCAGGAATGAGCATTTCCGCAACACTTACATTATAATCCGGTATAGATACAACCTTTAGCAAGTCTCCTATCTCTGAGTCGTGATTGATTGTAGCTACAACATCTATTATCAGTTTCACTATCCTTTTTGCATGCACATTTGTTGCAGACGCTTTGCCTCCAAATCACTGATCACTCAAAACACCAACATTGAACCGTTGTGTAACATGGCTCGGACCTGCAAACAACGCACGCCTCACCAAGTTGGGCCCTCCACGCTCATCGCACCACAGTCAACTCTCCATCGTTGTCGGCTGGCATCTGGTACCAGCGCAGAGGGCTTCCAAGCATGCCTCCTCACGTAGTCATCGTCTCCCCCACGTAGGTGGAGCTCATCCCACTTCTACATGTCACAATCACCGTCGGCCGATTCAGTTACAAAAAACCCAGTCACAGGCTCACTTCAAGAACGTTGGTTTTAGCGTTTAAAGATTCAGGCAGGCATCAATAAAAAACATGACAACTCTGGATATCTACCAAGTGATCTCAAAAATAGGGCGATCTCAAATAAGGCATCGATTACCTATGAAATGGCCTCGTTGTCCGGGCCTCCACTGCACCAAAAAAAACTCTTGCTTCTCTAGGAGTGAATACAATGTCCCGCTGCTCCACACTAATCAGATTCAGATCAACGTTGCTACTGCATCCACACAGTTTAGACCTGCAACCGCGAAACGTTGCCTATGCACACACGACAACTTGATCTCGACCTCCCACGCGAAGGCACCACAACTGTGCAGAACTCCCTCTGCCCAGCCTCCACTGCCACAGCACCACAGAACCTCCACTTAAATTCAAAAATGAGAATCTGTAGCGAACCTGCCACTTCAGCCACAATCCACTGCTCCACATCCGCCAATCGATCCATGCAGGGGTGGTGTCTCTCCGGCCCAATGAACAGCTCCGATAATATAAGAAACAGAACCCACAAAATTGAAACTAGCACACTCTGTCGCACCAGGCACAAAGATTCACATAGCCTCTAAGCAGTGATTCAGCCTTCACAGTCGACCTCCTCAAGCAGAAAATCGGCCTCAATTGCCCTGTCCCACCACAAATCAGCCTCAATCAAACAACAACAACAACTGTAATACACCCGGTCAAAGGATGGGCTCAAACCGGGATGGGCTCAAGCACCGGCACTGATGTTGGAATACACCTCCTTCGAGGCTCCAGCAAGAACTTCAAGAACTCCGCCACTCTGCAGCAGCACAGTCAACAAAAAATTTCTAAGACATTGGAAACACTCTCCACTCTCCACACTTTGCCAAGTTCGACCTAAATAAATGGACAAACCAAAAATCAAACATTCAGCAAACTTTTTATTTCCCCTCAGCCCAAACGGCCCAAGCTCGTGAGGGGCCAGGCACTTACAGGGTATGATACCATGATAAAAATGATAGTGCAAACTATCTTGCCATTCATTAATCAAATATGATATTACATATATATAGGAATATTGTTTTAAGATATGGAAACTATCTTGGACACACAATGAATTGATTGAGAAAATATCTCAACCACACACCAAATTAGGGAAACCACTCCTATAGAATAGAAACATACTCTTTACATAGAAAATCACAACTGAGATAAGAATTAATATTCCAACACCTGTGTCTACAAAATCTAGGGAAACTACTCCTATAGAATAGAAATATACTCTTCACATAGAAAATCACAACTGAGATAAGAATTAATATTCCAACACCTGTGTTAATCAGTTTCTGTTAGAGAAAATTTGACGACATTAAACGTTTCTGATAATGAATAACAACGTGGGCCAACGTCCGTATGCGAGATCAGTTTCCGGTTGAGAATTTTCCGATCACAAACAATTATCCGATAATTCGTGGCTATTTTCTATACTCTGTACATTAAGTGAAATTATTACATAGGTGGAAAACACGAGAAAGAAGGTGTCAGTTGGCGTTATATCATCAAATGTTATTTCAGTTCAATTGACATGAAAAGCACGTTTGGTGTTTCAACGCATATTAACGTGGATGGCATGTGATATTGGGACAGATATGAAAAGCACGTTTGGTGTTTCAACGCATATTAACGTGGATGGCATGTGATATTGGGACAGATATGGTGGTTAACGTGGCACAACGATCTCCAGAGCAACTTGATCCTCGGCATCTTCCACGTAAATGCATTTATCCTCGTCGAAGAATGTGAGTTAAACATTCTCCATGTTAATAAAACGATTGTGTTTTATGTTGTGTAGGTTATACTTCAGATATGATATGCCTAATATGCAATGTACGTGGATGGATAATACTTACATGGATATATGATGGTGTTTTATAGAGAACAAGAGAGGCTGCAAGGAGCAAGTCTCTGCTACCTTAGCAAGGGCTTGATCCCATCAGTTCTCATCATTTCTCACGCATTGGTCCAAAGAAGATTTCATAAAAATGTAGAAAAAAAAATTATGGGGTTGACAATGTGAGAAGTCCAAAGGTATTGCAGTTGTCGCTCATACTCAACCAGAGACCTATTACAATTTAAGAAAAAAAACTTGCTTCGCGCTGACATTGCAAAAAACATTATGGCTTCCGAAACTTGCTAAAAGAAATAAAACAGAGAAGGTGAGAAGTCGAGGTCTGTTACAGACAATATTATCACTGGTTCAAATCAGTTTGAATCAAGTTATTGAGAATGTATCTGAGCTTGTAAATAAAGCCTCAAATCTTATCAATCAAGACCACCATATAGTATATACCGTTCTAAGAAAGAGACGGTAAGAGAGACTTTAGTGCCAACGTCATCATGATCATGCTCACTGAGAGTTTGTTCCTCCATCTCACTCGAGAAATCATTGAATTGGCGAACAATGAAGATAATGAAATTACCTCCACGTGAATATTGCTAAAAACTTTTATTAAAAACAATTTGTTTAATATGGAAAACATTTTTTTAGCCTTTAATTTATGAAATTCAGAAATATGTTTACAAATCATCTGAAATACGCCAACACGTGGCAGTTGCTACTTGTGAGTAGACAAAAGAGGCAATTTAAAATCCCCGCTCTGTCGGCTGTTCTAGATTTAGTAACTCCCAGCCCCGCTATCTGCATTCATCACATTTTAATTTTGTTAACGTCCCTAGAAGTTCTCATGTTCAATTAACATCACAACTTAATTTGTTAACGTCCCTAGAAGTTATCTTCAATTAACATCAGTCGGTCGTGGCTCCTGTTTTAATGCCGTGATCATGTAAGGAAAACTGTGTAAAATTGTAACTGCCAAACAGACGCTATTGTGAGGGATAATTAATAAGGTAAGAGGGTTATGTTTATAAAAGGTCAACATAATATTGAGCTTCTAATACCTGAGACTTTAGCTACGAATTAGCATTAAATATAAAATAATATTTAAGATAGTAGATATGTCAACACTCTTAAATGAAATGGGACAATCCATGCAGGTTGATACACTTCAATTTCAGGTGGAGCGAAATAATGTGATCACTGCTACGGGATCTGGCACAAATTTTGAAATGGACAAACCATGCATGTTGACACACTTCAATTTCAGGTGGAGTCAAATAATGTGATGACTGCCATGGGATCTAGGACAAATTTTCCGTTTGTCTTTTCTTCTATTGGCTTTGTTGTTTTTCAGACTAGAAACAGGTTCGATAAGGCAGGCTCCGTACCAGCAACAATAAGGACTAAATGTTGTATACTTTCACATTTGACATTACAGGCATCAGAACTTGCGTTACAAGGTGAAAAACGAAAAACATAGCAGCATACATCTACATTTGACATTAAAGGCATCTGACTTTGAGTTACAGGGCAACAAGTTCTTGAGTTACAGGGTGAAAAACGCAAAACAGAGCAGCATACATCTACATTTGACATTACAGGCATCTGACTTTGAGTTACAGGGCAACATGTTTTATTACTGCAACGCAGAACGGAGCAACACTGCATGCAAAAATGGGTAATGCTCTTGAATAAGTACAGAGGTGGAGTCAAGCGCATCGTCCTCGATCAAACTACAAAAATCGTAAGAGAAGAAACCAGGTTTCTCGTTATATTTCTTTCAATAGTTATAGAATAGTTATCAATTTGAAGCAGTGAGCATGAATAACACATATCTTTTTGTAATTTCAATAACTATATATCTCATATCCCAAAAATCGCAAAAGAAGAAACCAGGTTTCTCGTTATATTTCTTTCAATAGTTATAGAATAGTTATCAATTTGAAGCAGTGAGCATGAATAACACATCTTTTTGTAATTTCAATAACTATATGTCTCATATCCCATTAAAGAAGGCATGTTGCAGAATTTGATACCCGGGATATTTCCAAAGTCCACGGAGAGGGAGAATATGAAAGAGTTACTTTTAAAGAGGTAACATCTGTAAACATGGAACAGAAATTTATGAACAGGGAGAAATTGAAAGAATTACTTCTAGAAAAGAGGTAACATTTGTAAGAAAACACCCCTTTTTGAATAAATAATTTAAATTGGCCTTTCAAGTTGCCAGTGTTATAATTCATTGTTCCAATAAGATCAATTTCAGTTGAACACCTTGTTTTCTTATCAATGGAAATCGGTCAATTATTCTCCAACGTCTATACTTATATGTATATATGTATATGAATATGCAGCCCACCTTACGCACTCTGGCTGGACGAATAGGCGCTGAGCATGAGTCTTTAGCTTGTGCAGTTGAAGATTTGTACTCAGTCGTTCCCAAAGACCCCGCAGAGATAAACCTATCAGCCTCTGTTACATAAAAGATTGCACATTTGCAAAAGGCATTCCAAGCCTTCAGGACTAGAATTGAGAATTGCAAGACCAGAATTGAGAATTGCAAGCAACTATCAAGTCAGTGCCGACCACTGGAGAAAGAAAGTTGGAGGAACAAATTAATACTGCAGACGAGTTGTATCAGAGTGTGGCACTCCTATCTCCAACCGCAAGGCCCTGCTTTTGTATCACAGTGTGGCATTCCTACCTCCAACCACAAGGCCCTGCTTTTGTGGAAACATTGGGATAGGTTGGCTTGCTTTTGTTGAAACAATGGGATACGTACTTGGCTTTTGTTGCAGACAGTGACAAAGACGCTTCGCTTTTGTTGAAACATTGGGATACGTTGGCTTTTGATGCAGACAGTGGCAAAGACGCTTCAGTTGCATTTGTTGAAACATTGGGATACGCTGGCTTTTGTTGCAGACAGTGGCAAAGACGCTTCAGTTGCAAACCTCGAAGCCTCCGGGATGCGCCCACCTCCACTAAGTTAGCGTGCACTTTTTTAGATTGGTTTATGCTCTATGTTGAAGTCCTTCCATCTGATCCAATGTTGTAAGTTATAATACGATACAGTGTGGATCGAATTCTGAAATGCATGATGGTAGGCCTAAAGCCATACGAAACGGGAAGTCCGGTTGGTCAATTTTTTTTCTTTGGGTTGTAGAGCCTTTTCTGTAGGTTTTTCCCTTTGTATCAAATGGAAGTTGTAGAGCCTTTTCTGTAGGTTTTTTGCACGCTTGTTTCGCTACCTGAAAGTCCAGATCGCGAAGTAGGAAAGAAAAGCGGTGCCGCTGCAGGGATCAAAATTGAACACGTAAGAGCCCTTCACAGGGTCTTTGGCAAGTAAGAGAAGTAGGGAGAAAATTTTACGAGTCAAACAAAATTTAAAAATTGATTTTTGTCATTTTAAAAAAAATTGGAATAATATCTTAAAAAATTTCAAGAAAGGCTGTTAAATTTTCAACTTTTTTTAAAATTTCATTTTTTCTCAAATTAGAATTTTAGGAATGTTGAATTTGTAAATTTCTTTTAATGTTAAAACTTAAATCCCATTTCAGAAACTCCCATTTCAAAAACAACATTTTCTTTTTGAGTTGTTTTTTCTCATTTCAGAAACTCTCATTTCAAAAACAACAGTTTCCTTTTGAGTTGTTTTTTCTAATTGTGCATATGATGCAAGTTCTTATTAATTATTATGTCACAATTACCTTTTGATACCATTACATTTGGCAGTTTCTGAGTTGCTCCCATTTCAAAACAATAGTTTTTTTTTGAGTTGTTTTTTCTAATTGTGCATATGATGGAAGTTCTTATTAATTGTTATGTCACAATTACCCTTTGATACCATTACATTTGGTAGTTTCAATTGAGAGCGACTAGATGTCAATATGGGCCATGTATTAGGTCTGTAATTTCATTGGGTTATGCGTGAAGGCTGCCCAAAGCAAGGTTTAATGACGATTTAAGTTGGAGATAGAACATAGATTCATCATTCAACGATTTAAGCTGGAGATAGAACATAGATTCATCATTCAGCGAACCCCTGTCAAGCAAAGTTTAAGCACGATTTATGCTTGGAGAGGATGGCATTCAATAGGCTTCCTAACATACTGGACTTGATTTGTTTGAGGATTTCCAATTCCTGGTATGTTTTCATATTAAAAAAGGAGATACCAAAAACATATACACCTTCGTACACACTTTTGTTGAATCCTAAACCTGTTTAGAATTTTACTGAATTTTTTCATTCATGCAATAAACTTAAATTTGATTGAGCTACTTGTATATTGGCTTGAACGTTCTGGTCACAAAAATTTCCAACAAAATTAATCCTTATTTGAACTGGAGCAGGGATATAGGTCTCCTGGCTATCCATTAATCTTATGTGGTTAGATTTCTCAATCACACATGTGTAAGAGTAATGCATTTACTAATGCAGCCTTTGACATAGTAGTATCTTTTTTGTTTGTGAAAAAATAAAAAGAAATTTGAAAATAATTTACTATTGTCAATTGAATTGCTCCTTTTTTTTATGCTTTTCATAATGGAAGTGCGGCTTGAATGTGTGCCCTTCTAAATGAAATTAAGACCTGCCCTTCAAATTTGATCACTGGTGTCGCTGTATCAAAGCAAAAAATCATTGTGTGATAGCAAAGGAAAGGACACGAGAAGTGTAACAAATCCAAATCACCAAGTGGCAAAGCAAAGCAGTGGTGGTACCTCTGTAAGTGGCGATGTGTGACAGCAAAGGAAATGACACGAGAGGTGTCAACATAGTAGTAACAGTCAACAAAAGTTTTCAAGTACAAATTTTAAGTTCAAAATGTAACAATGAAGCAATCTTAGCATTATTTCAATCTTCAAAAACTGGAATGAAATAATGTTGAAGAATTTTGAAAATTCAATATAACGTTCTTTGAAGATTCAATATAACATGTGCCTTTTTCTCTCGAAAAGAGGCAGAGAAAGTGTTTGCCTTAAAACTTTAGGCTTTAGATTTTAATTTCTGAAATTTCTGTTTTAATGTTTGTGACGGCACGGATGTCACACGGATAACAAAGCATATCGATAACTACACGGATAACAAAGCATATCGATTATTATAGTTCCTGTAAACTTTGGGTTTCAGATTTTTATTTCTGAAATTTCTGTGTTAATGTTTGTGACACGGATAACAAAGCATATCGATTACTATAGGCCTGTAAACTTTGGGTTTCAGATTTTAATTTTTGAAATTTCTGTTTTAATGTTTGTGACGCCATGGATAACAAAGCATATACTATTACTATAGTCCTTGTCAGCCATTTGGGCAGGGACTAATAAGTGTTTATGATATACAACATATCGTTTACTATAGTCTAGTTCCTCCCGGCCCTTTGGGCAGGGACTAATAAGTGTTCATGACATACACAACACTCTTAGTGTTACTACATGGTGTGGGATGGGACTAATAGGTGTTCATGACATACACAACACTCTTAGTGTTAGTACATGGTGTGGGATATATGTTTTATATTGGGTATGTAATACAAATGTTATATATTTTAGTTTTATACATATAATACAAGAAAGTTTAAAATAAATGAGATTTTTATTGGTTTTTAGTATTATATTATTTACCAATAAATTAATACACACTTAGATTTTTGTGGTTGTCAAAGGATATATGAGTTTGCTTTTGTGTTAAAGGAGTTTTATTTTGTTGTCCTTTACAAACTTTCGAAGACAAGATTGAGTAAAATCCTTATTTGTGGCACAGAACCGTAGAATGGCCCCAAACACGCAATCACCTATTTATCTTTGCCCATGTTTGGGTTAAATTCTCAAATTTTGCAACATGCATAGGAATTTGGGCAACTCCAATGGCTGGTAAAGTCGGGACACTTGACTGATATTATTTGATATTATTTTTTATTTGAGAGGGGAACGTGTTGAAGATTTTCTTAAAAATAATTGTAACTAGAACCAATTAGTGGTAGTTCTTTTTCCGTGTTTCCCAAGTAAGTCAGCAATTAATCTAAGAAATGTGATGGTCTGTATCTTGAATATTCTTTTAAGATGTTTAATTTTGAATATTAGCCTATGAAAAGCACCTCTTCACTTAACACAAAACTTTTGCATCAATACCACATCAAAACAAAACCCAAGCAAGCCTTCAGCAGCATAAGTACCACATTAGAACAAAATCCAAGCTATTCTTCACGGGGCATAAGTACCACATTAGAACAAAATCCAAGCTATTCTTCACGGGGTTTTGGGTGAACTCGGAGGTTTGCTTCAAGAATAGCTAACAAGAGCATTGATGTGGGAATAAATATGGTGGTGAAGTAGTAAATTTGTAAAATTTTATTATTTAGAGATTTGTCGATATTTTAGCTTTTGAAAAAATAACAGGAAAAAAATACAAGAAATTAACTTAAATATCCCAAGAAATTAACTTAAATATCCTAAGCATTAGACAATACACTAAACACAATATAATTTTAAATGCCCTCTCTTCCATAATTTGAAATTCCCTCTCCTTCATATCTCTAGCAACTTTTCCTTTTAAAGATAATTATTTTGCTTCTTTCTTCCAATTTTTCATAGGAAATTCCTCCCAATCACAACACAGTTTTCACCCAAGTTTTTTTCCTTTTAAAGATCATTATTTTGCTTCTTTCTTCCAATTTGTCATAGGAAATTCCTCCCAATCACAACACAGTTTTCACCCAAGTTTTTAATGGCATTACTTGTAGGCCACAAGGTAGAGACAATATATGTTAGAGATACTCGTGTCTTATTCGTCTCCCTCATGGGATCCAGATGTGAAATGGATCATGGATCTGAGGATCTTACATAAGAATGAATTCAAATTTGGCCAACATTTTTCATTTGTTTTTTTTTTAATACTAAAAATATTTAATTTGTGGGTTTTTTGGTCATAGGTTATGTTTTTTGGTTTACTATTAAATAATGATCAAAAGATAAACCCTAGTTAAATGATTTCCAAATGATTCCTATGATTGTTGCATATCCATAATTGTAAACAATAAGGGTGTCTTTGCTTTTGAGTGGAAATATGTTCCACTTACCTTTTAAGGGGAAAATAATTTTGTTGGTAATGTAAAAAATTAGGTGAATACTATACTAGAGAGTTCATACAAAAGTTCCATGCATTGCTAAATGTTTTTCAAAACCCGACTCCAATAAAAAACACTCTTTGATTTTTGGTAAGGATTTTTCAAAAGTAATTAATTTGGATTAAAAAAGGGGTTGTGGGTCTTTTTTGGCTGAATACTAAAAATATTTATTTTATTTTTTTGGGTCATGGTCTATGTTTTTGGTTTACTATTAAATAATGATGAAAAGATAAAACTTGGGTAAATGGTTTCGAAATGATGTCCATCAGTGTTGCCTATCCATAATTGTAAACAATAAGGGTGTCTTTGCTTATGAGTGGAAATATGTTCCACTTCCCTTTGAAGTGATAAATAAGTTTTTTGGTAGTGTAAAACATTAGGTTAATACCATACTAGAGAGTTCATACAAAAGCTCCATGCATCTGTCAATCCATTAAGTGATGTAGAATTATAAAAGTTTCCATTGCTAGCAATATAAGAATCATCATTTGAATAGTTGCCACATCTTATATTGTAGGTGACAAGAAGATCTCATTTCTCATTACTAAGAAAAATGTGCATATGACACCACCGCCTGTATGTATAGACAAACTATGTGGCTTTCATCATCTCAATACTTCAAATATTATTTTAATTGTGTATTGACAACTTATCACAAACACACTAAAAAGCCTAAATCTAATACAACAATTATTATTTCAAACCAAAGTACAACTTTTCCAATTCAACAATTCCAATTTAACAATCTTATCAGCCTCTCTTTGCACATTATGGGGAAATTGCTAGTATATATTCATTGTACCCAGGTGCAGGCCCATGGTGACCACATCACCCCAAAAATAAAATCCCCAAACCCTCGTTGAAACTATCGAGGTAGACTTCTATGGATATGTGGCAATGTACATTGCGCAATAAGGCTTAGCCTCTCCCTTGGCCAACAGGTAAATGTATTCCCGCCATGCGACACTTATCCCCTTCGAATAGATCCCACACACCATATCACCCTGGGACTTCAATCTTGGGATTTATGTCGCTCCCTCCATTTGAATTCTATAGGGTTCAGTGTTTCAGGTTGATATCACTAGAACTAGACACAGAGGGGACGCCATCTATCATCATGCCTTTCATGTGTCCTGGGACCCATGCAAGCCTTCAAGCTCCCTGCAAGTCATAGCTTCCACATAATATGGAGATTTGGGGGTCCTTTACCTTGATGCATGAAACTTTTAACATATGAATCCACCTCGCCACATCATCTTAGCATTTCATTTTCAACGGAACTTTCTCATCCTCCCAACAAAATATCCAAGGTACCAAACCTCTGGGACACATGGACAAATCTAACACACCATGACCTCTGATGGTTGGGATATCTCTCGCCTATGCCTTTCGTCATGGCTCTGATTCGCATGGTTTAACTGGGTCTTAATATTTTCCTTTTAATCTCTCTATTTCTAGCCCCTACACCTTGGTAATTTCTAACACATATATAATGGGACTTTGCCCAGGCCTCCTCTCGAAACCTTCAGGGTCCTTCTAACGGCAATAAATTGTTTACGGAGCAAATGGACCAGATTGAGTCGGGTAGTTACACTACAGACGGACCCCAAAATGCCACATCACCCCAGGATTCCTAAATGGGCCTCCACTTTAAATCTTTGGGGTAAAATTCATGGGGTCATCCAAAGGTGGTTACAATGCTTTGTGATTAACAGCTCAGATCACCTTCCCTCCAACACTCGAAGATAGTGCATGTTCACGAGGTTTAGATGGTTTAAACAATGCTTAAGCCTTTTCTTCCAAGGCACTAAGGTTGCAACCTTCACACACACACACATATATAATGGGTTTCAAGTGAACCTTATGTGTCCTAAGCTTAGGATAGCTTCAGCCCTGTGTATTTCTTAAGGAATATAATAGATGACATGCATAAGTTTCACGTGAAATCATGATCCGGATTTAAACAGGAACGCAACAAATTACAGAGATAACCATATACACAAATATGCAGCGGAAATAATACTTCATTTCATTAATGGAAAATACTAAAATATGCTTACAATCAGTAATGGAAATAAACTAGCTAGGGCGATGGTAGCTTATCTCTGAGAAGAGATGTGATGGCTACATGCCTCTGAACTGTGTTACAATGAGGCTCGAAGGCCTATTTATTGTTGAGAAACAATGAAAAACCCTTCACATTCCAAAACCTAACCCTAGGAGATGAAACGCCAAACTGTGGGCCCCGTTTGGGGGTAAGTTGGTACATCAACTTCCCGGGGTCGTAACTTTAGCATATGATCTCCGTTTGACGCGTACAATAGCTCATTAGAAAGATCTATTCGAGCACTATCATTGTTGGAAAAAGAAACACCCATGGACCCATGTTGCCCCCGGAATCCCAAAAAACGTCGTTTAGGGCCTCAAAACGGCTCCGGAAGTTCAGGACCCGAAAAACTGCTAAAAATAGTAAGTTGTGCTACAATTAAGGAAACTGAAAATGCTGAGAAAGACAATGGTGGGGGTCCAGGTGGACTTGGCAGGTGGCCACCAATATCCACCTGGATCATTCCTCCCCCCTTAGGAAGCAATGGTCCCCATTGCGTTGAGCTCCTCCATGAGATGAGGAAACTTCTACTGAACCTGTTCCCTGGTGAACCACTTGCCCTGCTGAAGGAGTTGGCCTGCTTTGACAACTCGATACAGTTGGATATTCTGTTGGCGAGTGTTCTTGATCTGTGTGTCCATGATCCGATCAGTTGCAGCTTGTTCCATGCAATCTGGATTTAATTCTGTGGGTTGGAGCTGTTCTGCAATGTCGGATGTGTCTAGCAATGGTGGAAAGTATGGCCGAAGGCGGTCCACATTGAACACTGGGTGCAGGCCAAGGAATGGGGGAATGCTGAGCTCAAATGCATTGTCTCCCATAGCCTTAGTAATGGTGTAAGGACCATATCGGAGTGGTCTTAATTTTCGATAGGCTCCAGTAAGGCGTTCCTTTTGCAAATGCAACCAGACTTTGTCGCCCACCTGAAAATTGTGTGGCACCCGATGTTGATCATGTCGCTGCTTGTACTTGGCATTTGATTCCTCAAGAATGTCATGGACCTGCTGGCAAAAATGTTGGATGCGCTCAATGAAGCTGGTGGCCTTATCTGTTTCGGACTGGACATGAGCTGAATTCATGTGAGTAGCTGCAAGTGGCATGGCCACATCAATGGGGCATAGTGGCTGGAATCCCAAACCCACCTGAAAATGGCTATGGCCAGTGGAGCTGTGGAGAGCTCGGTTGTAGCTGTGCCGAACATAGGGGAGGCTCTCGTCCCATGTGCGTGGATGCTTTGAGTTATACATGCGCAGAATGTGCACAATCATCCTATTGACAACCTCTGTCTGGCCATCAGTTTGAGAATGGAAGGCTGTGGACTTCGTGAGTTTGGTGTCCAGCATTGACCAGAGACTGGACCAAAATGTGCTGAGAAACCGACTGTCCCGATCTGAGATGATAGACTGTGGGATCC
>APFE030024958.1:30960-62109 GCA_000404065.3 Pinus taeda
AGAGAGAGAGAGAGAGAGAGAGAGAGAGAGAGAGAGAGAGAGAGAGAGAGATTGTTGAGTCTGTCTACTCCATCTGGTATCAAAGCGGTCGATGCCTGCAAACACACAAGCTTTTGTGTTCGGTTCATATTCCTTCCGTCCACCACCGTTCTCTACAGATGTTTCCAACCACCAATGCCATTGAATCTTTAGCCACCTTGTTTCTTCGTAGCCATCAAACTGTAACCCCCACCTATGTCGCCGCTTACATTTCCACCTTATTTTACATTACCATCATCTGTCTCAGTCCCTTCAACCATCCTACACGTCATCTTCCATCTTTCCTTCCTGTTTGAAACACTGTTGTCTTCCCTGTCCACTACTTATGACTCCTATGTGGGCTACTGCCACCACTCTGCCAACATGACTTTCATCTGTCCACAGCCCTGCATTGTTCCCCAAATTGTGTCTCTTCTGACCATTCCATTGTATCTTGTCAACCCGACACCACTCCACCAGTTCCCATTAACAACCGCCTTCAATTCAAAGAGCAGGTCAAAAACCAATGTTGAAAGGTTATTAGTTGTGGAGCTTCAGGTTCAAACTGAGTTGTTTCCTTTTATCTCAATAAGTATATAACTATCAGTTATATGCTATGTTATATATATTAACTTTTAAATTTTCCATTATGTGATTAAATTCGTTTTATAGGGAAGACTTAATAAATTATAACTTTATAGTTACACACTATATTGTATAATTTTAAGTGATATAGATTAATATATGTTAGATATTATTATTTAAAAAAATACGACATAATATTTTATATATATATATATATATATATATACTACTATTTAAAAAAATTAAAAAATTAGGTCAAGTTAAGAAAAATTGTTACACTGGATAAGTATATTCCACCTCATACCCGCTCAATGTCTTCATCAATGTCGAAGACTTATTTTAATAAAATATTGATAGATCTTGAGACGAAGATGATTGGACATGGCGAAAAAATCGAGGAGCTAAAGGATACAATAAAGACAATAGAGAGTTAGCTCACACAAAACCGTAACGAATTTAAAAAGGATCATGCAATCCTTTCAAATAAGGTGGATCTAAATCATAATAAAGTAATGGTGATGTTGACCTGTATTTGTGACAATTTGAAGGTTACACCTAATCAAATACCCCAAAATAATGAAGCTACTCAAAATCTCAATTCTCCAAATACATCAAACTCGTCAGACTCACATGAGAAACATGAGTCTCCAAAAGCATCATCCATACCCCATCAACAAAATAGTAACACAAATTTTCAAAATATGTGGCTATGGAATCAATACTCAAATATGCAGCTCGCGAATCAATACCCCTTCTTCACTCCAACAGTTGCTACATATCAACGAATAGGAAAACTTGAGCTCTCCAAATTTGATGGTAACGAGAAGTGCAATGTTGCATGGTTTAATAAAGCATAAGAATATTTCAAGATTTACGGTATTGACAATGATGACGAAAAGATCAGGCATGCGTCCATGCAAATGGAAGGATAAGAATATAATTAGTATATGTGGTGGAAGAAGACGACACTTGCTATCAGTTGGAAGAACTTCAAAAATTCATTCTTTGATAGGTTTGAAGGTTTCAAGTAAGACGAGTTCTTCTCAACACTCACCAGACTGCAATAATAATATGTGGACGAATACACCCGAGAATGGGAAACTTTAGTTACATGAGTACCTAGACTAAAGGAAAAAGTTACGAAAAGAAGCACGAAAAGATTGCAGTGGCCAAAAGTTGAAAGAGTATATTCGAGATGAATATTTCCCCAAACTGCAAACACGGATAACACAATATATGTTCCACCACATCTCTATGAAGGAGAAAAAACTAACTTGGAAATTCAAATAATGAAAGAAGGCAAGTGTAAACGTTGTGGTGAAAAATGGGACCCTAAACATATATGTGCTAAGGGAAAAGAAACCAAGAACCTGTATAAGTGTGAAACCACTAATGATTCAGATAGTGAAGAATCAGACGTAGAAGAAATCGAAGATTCTCCACAATTTCCTCCAGAACCAGATAGTGAGAATATTCTGCAAATGTCATTATCAGCCTGACAGGTATATCATAGACCCAAACATTAAATTTAAAGGGTGATATAAAAAAAGCAATGTAATGGTTCTAATTGATACTGATAGCACCCACAAATATTTGGACTCAACTATGGTGAAAAGGATCAACATTTTCACATTTCATATGCCCAACATGAAGGTTATGGTAGCTAACTGTAAGAAAACTGAAAAAGAAGGGAAATACCATAAATTCAAATTACAGAGTCAAGGCTATAATGTAGAATCTCCATTCTACATTGTAGCATTAGGAGGAGTTGATGTGGTCCTAGGGATCCAATGGCTACAAATCCTAGGCGCTTACTCTGCCAATCATCAAAACCAATTTATAAAATTTAAATGGAAAGGGCAGAAATACAAGTGATATGGGTTCCAACGACCTGAGAATCAATTAGGAATGAAAATGATGAAAATGATTAACAAAGAGTCACCTGAAGTTCAATAACTAATTCAAAAGCACGAGAAGGTGTTCCAAGACCTTCCAATGAAATTGCCTCCTAAAAGAGAAATCGAACATACAATCAAAGTCAAATTAGGATCAAATCCCATCAACATCAAATCATATCGATATCCACATCATCCAAAAACTGAAATTGAGAGGTTAGTCCAAAATATTTTAAAATATGGCACTATCGCAAAAAGTAGAAGTCCATATGCTGCTCTAGTTGTATTAGTTCGAGAAAAAGATGGATCGTTTACGTTATGCATAGATTACCAAGGGCTAAACAAGATAACAATTAAGAACAAGTTTCCAATTTCGTCTATCGATGAAATGTTGGATGAACTACACAGAGCTACATACTTCTCAAAATTAGAATTGAGATCAGGGTACTACCAAATAAGGATAAGGTTGGAAGACATAGCAAAAATTGTGTGCCGTACACATGAAGGTCACTATGAGTTTAAGCTAATGCCTTTTGGTCTAACTAATGCTCCAACAACATTCCAAACCACCATGAATGAGACAGTCCATCCATATTTAAGGAATTTTGTGTTAGTGTTCTTTAATGATATTCTAATTTATAGTAAAACATGGAAGGAGCATCTACAACATTTAGAGCAAGTTCTCACTGTATTAAAAGAGTATCAATTTTATGCCAAGAAATGCAAGTGCACTTTAATGAAAGAGGAAGTAGAATATCTCAGACATATAATATCCAAGGAAGGAGTAAAAGTAGATCCTAGTAAAATCAAGGCTCTAAGAGAGTGACCCAAACCAATTAACATATCCAAGTTAAGGGGTTTCTTAGGGTTAATTGGATATTGTCGAAGGTTTATTAAATAATATGCCCATGTAACTACTCCTCTGACAAACCTTCTAAAGAAAATTCATTTTGTTGGGATGAGGAAGCAGAAAAGTGTTTCGAAGACTTAATTTTTTTTTTATGTCTAAAGCACCTGTATTAGTAACTCCTGTTTTTTCAAAACCATTTATAATCAAATGTGATGCTTCAATTTTTGGTATAGGAGCCATATTGATGCAATATGGTCATTCAATAGTTTTCGAAAACAGGAAGCTCAATAAGAGGGAACGTCTTAAGTCTACAAACAACAAAGAAATTATTTCGATTATGCACAAACTAGCCAAGTGGAGACAGTTTCTTTTGGGAAGTATGTTCTCCATAGGAACAAACCATAACAGTCTCTAGTGCATCCTCCAACAGAAAACACTCTATGAAGAACAATAAAAATGGATTGAAAAAATTGTTGCGTTTGACGTGTAGATATTAGATAAAAAGGGAAAGGACAATGTGGTGGCAGATGCTCTCTCCAGAAAAGATAAAGGAACATCCTTGTTTGCAGTCTCAGCTATAATCCCATAATGGCTTAATGAAATCCGAAGTGAGTATGCAAATGATATAGAAACAAGTGCTATAATCAATAACCCTCATAATTCAAATTTTGAATGGAAAAACAGTATTTTGTGGTACAAGCGAAGGATTTACCTAAGTCCAAATTCCAAATTTAAATTCAAGGTTCTCAAAGAGATCCATGATTCACTGTCAGTCAGACATGTAGGTTTCTTTAAAACCTACTATAATGCACGTCAATAATTCTTCTGGAAGGGTATGAATAATGATATTCAAAAAATATGTAGCAACATATGATCAATGTCTGTGTAATAAATGTGAGAACATTATAAACCAAGGTCTGCTCCACCCCTTAAATATCCCAAACCAAAAATGGGAAGAAATAACAATGAACTTTATTGAAGGATAACCCACGTCAGACGAGAAAGATAAAATTATTGTAGTGGTAGGAAAACTCACAAAGTATGCACACTTCATAGGAATGAAGAAATCATATTCAACAAAAGAGATCATCGAGATATTTTGCAAGAATGTCTACAAATTAAATGGATTTCCTAAATTCATTGTTAGTGATAGAGATCCCAAGTTTAAAGGGAATTTTTGAAAGGATATTTTCAAACATATTGGGATATACCTCAACATGAGTTTTGCATATCATCGTCAAACACATGGTCAAATAGAAAATGGAATACAGGATTGGCCCCTGGCTATTACCCATCTCAAGTAATCAACTAAATGGTCCCCCAATGAGCTCAAGTTGTTCAGGTTCAGGTTCAAGGGATTCTGTTACTCAAATTATGCGTACTCTATTTCCCCCTGTTCCCTGAAAGCTGATTCAAAGTTTCACCAATCATTCCACATTGGCCTCTGGGTCCCCCTTCTCTTTGAAGGTTGAGGGAGATGACCTTTTGATGCGGATTGTTCGATTGGTCAAGCTTGTTCCTGAGATCCTATTTCACCACTGTTATTCCTTTTCCCATCGTTTCCCGACACCAAGTTATGGCTTCTATGCTTATAATCTTACCTTTGTTGTTATGCAATAGACAAAACAAATAAGTGGGCTCAGTGCTTACATCTCGCTGAATGGTGGTAAAATTCAATTTATCACACTTCTGCAAAGATGACCCAATTTCAAGATGTGTACAGATATGAACCTCCTAAATGGAAGGACTTGGACATTTATGAGACAATAGTTAAAGTAGTTAAGGAGCAGTTAAAAGTCTTTCAAACATTAAAATAAAATATAAGATTCTAAGAAATCGAATGAAGCAACAAGTCGACCGACACATAATAAAGAGAGAATTTGAAGGTTGAGAATGGGTATTTGTTAAACTTTAGCCTTACAAGCAATTATCCCTAAAGAAAAAAGGAAAAAACAAATTGGCACCAAAGTTTTATGGACCATATTATATTAACAAAAAGATCACCCAAGTAACATACAACTTAATCCTTCTGGATAATAGTCGAGTTGACAATGTTTTCTATGTATCTTGTCTTAAAAGGGAAGTGGGCAAAGACCAATCATCATAGACAATTCTTCTGATATTAGATGATGAAGACAAGTTCATATTAGAACCAAAATGAATTGTTACCACCAGGGAAAGGAAGTTGTGATCTCAAGTAATGAAAGAATACCTGATTGAGTGGAAGAACTTACCAGAAGAACAAGATTATTAGCAGACAAAAGCATTTCATCAACAACACCCATTGTTATGCATGTTTTGAGGAAAATTTATTTTATCAACAACACCTATTCTTATGCATGCTTTGAGGAAAAAGAATTCTTTTGAGAGGGAGGCAATGTTATGTATACAATTATTCTAGCTTAATTAACTCCACTTTTAGACTAAGGGGTACGGTAAAAGATCATGCCCCTCATGTAAATGGATCTTGGGATGTATTTAAGCATGAGCCTTCATTCATTGTAATCATCCTTCAATTTATTAATAAACTATATATATGCATTTATGTTTATTTTTGAGTCTATCTACTCCAATCAACCACAAAATAAGTAATTCTTAAGTATGATTATTCTTGAATATTAATCTTTTCAAGTGGGGTTAATCGAGGAGGACATGTTAAGTGGACCCAAGAAGAGTTCACCAAACAATAGACAAAAGTACCACCTCCAAAAAGAAACCAAATCAAGATAACTCATTTCCTAAGCAGACATACCAATGCATAGATATAGAAACTCATGGCCACCAAATCAAGTACTTTGTAGAGCTATTAAATATGCATAAAGAGTGATAAGCATGGCCATGAAAAAATACACAATGGACCATGTCAAAAGACCGCAACCATGAAAAATACACAATCGAGCTACATCTTGATATATATAAAGTACTAGGAGGGTATATGGAGCAAAGGAATGAACAAATTAATCCTCCATTATGTACCAAAATCATGTGAGTAAGAGTGGTAGTTTCCAACAACTCGAGAAACATCATTAGAGATATTACTAGAATGGAGAGAAACTTAACAAAGAGGATATTACCAACATGAATTGATGATGTTTCCACTCAAAAAAATGTGTTTTCATAGATTGAACCGAGGTCTTCAAACCAAATACCACAGGTAGAAGTTTATGCCATGTGAATAAATGAGTTGAATTCAAACACAAGAGTAATCATTTGTTTACTAGTCATTGATGTATATCACTAACATGAGACATCCCACCGTTGATGATAATGGGAGTCAAGGTACTATGTACATTCTAACAAGTGCAAATGATTGGGATGAATTCAAACACTTACATCATCTATCAATCAAGGGACATGATGTATTCCCACTATCAATAGTGATTGAATATGCCACTAATGGCAACAAACCTCAAGTTAATAAATACAACTTGAGATCTTGTTACTAGATAAAATGAGTTGATGTTGAAGGAAAAAAATGTAATGGAAGGAGGGTATTAAGGTATCCCCCATCAACTGACATGAGTGAAACTATATGGCCCATTATTTGGAGGGAATCAAATGAAGAATTGTTAAGAACATAGCCAAGTGTGTCTCTTGCATGCACCAAATGAAATAACAATAGAGAAGACCCTATAACAAACAACCAACAATGAAAGACATTGATAGAAGTGAGGAATCCCACTAATGGTGCAAATGAAACCCAATGTATTGAACAAATCCCATTGTGTGAATATTTTCTAGGAAAGAAAAATCAAACATGTTTTCATTAAGAAAAAACCATGTTTACATCAATATAGATTAACATATATGCATCTTCTAGCATTTAACCCCATGGTATCTAAACACTGATACATTATATCCATCTTTACAAATATTACTTGCACAAACCAATTCTTCTTCATGCCAAAAAAAATCACTAACCCAGGTGCTAGGAGACTCACCAAAAAAGCATAATAAAATTAATTGTGTGACAAATAACCATCATCAAGTAAGAAAATTTATAACCCCCAAAAAAAGTGGGTTGGAAAACCTTGGTATTGTCATGCAAAAAAAAAAACTAAAAGAGTGGATTTATCCATAAACCCCAAGGGAAAAAATCAGAATTTATGTGGCACCCTTGCTTGTAGATTGATAATTTGATGAAACCCAGATTCATTGAAATACCTTCCTTTGACAACATATCAACTACATTGTTGAATTCTGAATGCAAGTGGGAAAAAGTACCCTGATGGAAAAGTTCCAATGTGTGAATATATGTGTTGACATCGAATAAAAGGGAGATCATTCAATCAATGACCAATAATAAATGTCTCTATTGAGCACAAGATCACCTATCAATAATGAAAATATGGTCACATTTCTACTCTAGGTTTGACGCTCAATGTGTTGTAGTTGATGAGAGTAAAAAAATTCAGTAAGAAGTAAATGAAGACCTTCCACACTGACATGAGTGTATAAGAAAGATACTTGTTAACACTGAAAGTGCCTTGACAAATGAGAAGGTTAGCAAACTGAGTCAGGAAACAATTGAAAAATGGTCAACATAGAGTTAATTGTCCTTAAACATAAGCATGACATAATGGTGACTTGAGTAGCATATTCTCAAGAATGGACAATGATCTAGGCTTGCGACATAGGAGGCATCAATATATTTTCCATATGATTGGAAGAGTAACCAATCAAATCAGTAAAAATATCAAAAAACAAGGTTCAACCTCTTAAAGTCATACTATAAATCAGACTAATGAGAGAAAGACTCATACCTTGGTGCTTTGTACAATGGTGACATGACTTATGAATGCTTTCAACATTAAACTGAAAACTCACTTCTTTCGATCCCTTATTTTTTCATATTTTAATTTTTTCAACTTTTTCATTTTATAAAACCTTGAAAATGAATAAAAGAATATTAATATATGGTGGATAAAATGAGTGATGTGGGAAAGAAAACTAGTTTAAGCACTTGGAACATACCTATGCTTAATGCAAGAGAGGCGTACAATATATGGGCACTCGGGGAATATGTTCTCCAAGAATAAAGGTGTTGATTTACAAAAGAAAAGGATGCAAGGCTAGCAACTAATGATAATGCATAAGAAAAAGGGCATAAGAGAACATGTTGAAGTCAACGTTAGGCTCAAAAGTGCAAACAATTAAATTCAATGTAATAATACAACTCAACAATGTCAGCCCCATGGGAAATGGCCATAATAAGCTTTAAAAGGAAGTATTGAAACTTCGTTAAAAAATCATGGCAGGACTGAAGAGGGGTCCCATGCCTACTAACAAATAATAGCGTGAGCACCAAATGGCTAACAAGGTACTAACTAGAGCACATATGTAAATGTAGTGTCTACCACCCACTTACAACACCTATAAAATGACAATAAAGGTTCATGTTACAAAATAGTGGAATTAATCCTATGGAAAAGATGAAAATCACATCTCAATGTTGAATGCAATGTGAAAAATCCCTACCTTGTATGCCAAATGTAGGAAACATTACCTACCACATTAGATCTAATGTGAATGATAGTAATGAAAAAGTGTTGCAAAGTCACAAATTCTTATGTCGCACCTAAAATAACAAAAAGATCCTTTAGAAGCCACTTGTTATAAGTTAGTCAATTAGTTAAAAATTTAAAATAGGGTTAACAACTATAGATAAGTCGGTAAAAGATTTTACAGAATAGTGAATAACTCATTTTCACCATTCATTAAACTTTTTACCAAACCATGTGCATTTTGGTGTGAAATCCCTTGATTTTCAATAGGTGATATTCACAGACTGAATTGTTGAAATCATGGACTGCCTAGACCAGGTAAATCCTCAAGCTTTTATCTTCAATTTGATTCCATTCATTTATAATTTTCTGAAGGAATTAAAGTTTTTAATTAATTTAAAAAAGGCGGGGTGCACATATGTGCTTCCCTCTGTCAAAGGGAATGTATGAATGACCCTATATGCATCTGTCCTTGAGAAGAGGAGCATGTACACATGATTATTCCTAATTAAAGACACATATGCCCACGCCCAACTTCAAAAAAAAGAATTTGGCCCAAAAAATTCTTCAATATTGAAAGAGGCTATCAAGGTTAGTGCAATTCATGGAAAATTTTAGGGGCGAATGTTCGCCCTTAGGCAAAATTAAGGGGTTTTAAATTTTTAGTGGGCGAATATTTTGTATCATAGTACATTTTTACAAATGGCCTCAAATAGCCCACCTTATTTTAAGGGAGAGGGTAAAAAAGGTAAATTTAGCCCTTGAAATTAGGAGTTACAACCTTCCATTCGCCCATTTTCAAGAATAGGTTTTATTTAAGTGAATTTTATGGGCCAAATACCATATTTATAAAAGGGGTATGGTAAATTAATAAAAATACAAATAAATGAGAGGTATAGTAAACAAATAAAACATTTTTTTATATTTACTCCATAGTCACCTTATATTTACAAACACTCAAAAATGCGTTATATTTAGGTAAAACCTATGGGAAAAATAATATGGGACAAATACCATGGACTAGATTGTTATTAATACCATGCAAAAAAACATTATTAACCCTAATATTAGTATTAATAAAAATAAAAATGGCATATGGTATTGACCCATGGTATTCACGTGGAATGTAGCCTGGGGAATTAAACCAGCATAGATCCATCTTTACTCTGGATCTACTAAGCCCCTAGAGAGATCAAGAGTAAAAATAGATATTGTAATTTAATGTATGTTAAACATTTTAACTTGGTTAAAATAAAATATAAAATAAAAATCAATTATTAATTTTATTAATTTTTATAAATTACTAATAGTAATTTTTAAGCTCCAGGTTTATGATAACCCATGGTATTGACCCATGGACATACCATGGTATTCATGTGAGCATAGACTATTTAAAGGGGAAATTCTATCATCTTAGATCCATCTTAATTCTGGGTCTACCGAGTGCTCAGAGGGATAAATAGATTTCATCCCCCTAAAAGTGGTAGATGTGGAGTTAATATGGATATAGGTTGGTTTTTATGTTAATGAAGATATTAAATAGACTTAGGAAATTATATTGAAAAAACATCTTAAGGTGAATGGTTAAAGCTACATTTAGTCACTTCACAAAATTTAGTAAAAAATACCAATATCTCCATTAATATTGGTTTTTAACTTTTTCTAATTTAACCAAAAAAATTCAAAACAATGAAACCTTATCACTCCTTCCCCATCACCCTTGCAGAAGATTTCTCGCCATTTTTCAAACATTCTCAATATGATATCTTCATGAAAAAATTTAGGTACTGATGTTCGATTAGTTGTTTGAAAAATAAGCTGGTTTGTACAGCCTTTCATCTTTTGTGCTATTCTTAGTTTGTCATTTATGATCTGTAGGGGTTGGAGCCACTGTGCCATATTTTCCTAAAAGGTGGAGATTGTTCACCAAAAGGGAAATTAATATATATGTTACAATGTTGTTAAAAAATGTGAGACCTATGAGGGTGGTGAATTATGATAATAAGCAATTTAGATTGGAAGAGACGTAATTAAAATTTATTACTTAATTGAAGATTTCCAATTAAACTAATAATAAATCTACATTTATATATTCATATATTGATTGGAATGATTCTCACAATGGTCACTTCTTTCAATTAGATCCCCTTCAAGCCTTTGGGATACCTATTACTTTCTTATATAATATAGTTGGGGCTTACTACTTGTTGGAGTGTTGGGGTAAACAAACTTGATGTGTTTTTTTTTAGCTCACAATTGGAGTCTATGGAATAAGAAAGAAATTTGATAACTTGGAAAAGGTGGTAGCTTGACAAAAGTTGTAGAGAAAATATTAATCTCTCCTACCTTGATAGAACTCATTGTCAATATCAACACCTACAAGAACTTCGTTGTGGAATATTATCAAAACTAATAGAAGGATATGAAAGAGTGTATTGTAAGAACCTTGACAAACACAACCACTGAAACTTGGAACATTGTTTGTAGGAAGAGAAAATTATGTTTTTTCTTTTTCCAAACATGTATATTAGTATATTACAGTTTAATGAATATGTTTTCTTATTATCATATATGGTTTCAACTTTAACAAAACCTTAGCCAAGACTTCACAATGTTTTATTATTCAGTAAAAGATTTGCCAAGATCTTACAAGATTTTATAATTCACTGAAATATTCTCCATCACTGTACAAGATAGTATAATCTGGTGAGAGATTTGCTAAAAAAATTATATATACATATTATATTATTGATAAAATTGCCTCCCATTTTTCCTATGTATCATGGGGATTAGCCCATTTATTATACATATAAATTTAGGGTGGTTCTTAAAATTTTCCTTGAATGCAAGGCAGTTGCATTGCTACTTATTGCAATAACCAGACTATCCCATGAATCTGATAGAGAACACATCAAAGTGATGCACTTATCTTAATCTAAAATTTTAATATCAATAGATGCTAACTAATTTACCACAATTTAAACACATTTAGATGCTCTATCAATGAGTCTTCATCTTTCATCCTCAATTTATATAGCTTTTTCCAAAGGAATAGTTTATTCACTAGAGACTTAGATTGGTACAAAGTCCCTAACTTTTCCCACAAAGCCTTTGTCATAGCTTCGCCTGATACATTCAGCAATACTAAATCTGAGACACACAATCGTATTGTGCTCTTTTCCTTCCGATTCAACTTCTTCCATTCTTCATCAGTCACTCTCGTTGGTTTAGTACCTTGATCTACTGCAATCCACTGATCTTTATCCACCAACATATCCTCCATCTTGAGTTTCCACAACTCAAAACTCTGACCATTAAATTTCTTGATCTCTATCTTTTCATTGCTCGCCATCTTCCTTGACCACCAGAATCGATCTAGCAGATCTCCCACTGAACAGGGTCTACCATAGGTCTGAGCAAAACCCCTCAGTAACAAAGGTGTCCCTTGAAGCCAAAAACATCTCTAATACCAAATGTAGGTTTTAACCCCATACAGAAATTATCTGCATACGAATTCTAAAACACAGAAAATAAACAATGCGAGAGCATAACACATAAAACATATATACACATAGATTTTCCCCTGGATCCCAAAATCAGGACTACCAGCTTGATTTTTCATTATGTTCCTTTCAATGTTATAATACATATTTATACATGCCGAAGCATCCAATACCATGGATCGAAAACCATTGCGTCTAATACCATGGACTGAAAACCATCGCGCCCAATACCATGGACCGAAAAACCATCGCGTCCAAAAAAAATGTGCGAAAATCATGCACAAAACCATAGGTGGGTCTGCCAACCTAACATAGGGTCCAAAATCAAAATTTTCTGGGGCGCTGCCCAGGACCCCATAAAGTGGGGTTATGGGTACCCCTCAAATCCCCTGTTAACTATGTGGAAAGAATATAACACAACCCAACATTGCTATCCATAGTGCTGGTTGCATGGGAGTTACTAGAGGATAGTCAAAGTACTGCTATCCTTCACTCTAGGCTATGAAGAACCCCCAAAGGGTTAAGGAAAACAAGGTCTTTTGGATCTTTATGGAGATGAATACCCACATGGCCATCAACTATAAACTGCAGTTGTCACTGACCATTTATGATCAGATGGTAGAGTATGTGGAGTTCAAGGCGGACTTCCACCAGGTCTCCATGCGCATGTAGAAGGGTCCTAAACAAAAGTGGTATGACCTTCCATACTTGGCCACAGACGATGCAATCACATTGGTCCTTGACCACTGGTCAGAATATTGGCACACTACTTTGGACTTGACATCTGGTTCTAGCAATTTCATAGTTCAATGAAAAAAAGAAGAGGCCAAGCGGAAGATAGAACAACTAGAAGAAAAGAGGAAGAAGGGGGCTGAGGACAAAGCCAAGGTAGACAACGTTGTCGAAAAATAGACAGAGGAAGAAGAGGAGCGTGCCTCTGATAGGAGTCAGAAGTCGCCTTCCCCAGAAATAGAAGAGGAGGAGGACCAACAGACAGGGAAGGGAGGAGGGGACCTGGAGACTACTCCATTATGGATTAAGTGCAATAGGGAATCAAAGAAAGTAGGGCTGTGGAAAAATTCCAAGGCCAACAAGACTTCCCTTGACCTGATCACCTTGACAGAAGGTGATCTAAATGACATTGGTGATATGGTGAGGGATGCCACTGCATAACTGCTACAACAGTTCGAGAAGTAGAAGAAGCAGGCCTTGGGCTCCATTCAGATGGGTCTGTGCGAGTTGTAGATCTAGGCATCACAAGTGAAGACTAGTGTGGGTCGTAGTAGCATGGTGTCAACTAGCTTGGCACTTGGGACTGTTGAAGTAGCAAAAATGGTTCACCCCTTGGACCCCCAATTTATTGTGCTGCCAGATGGAGCGCTAACCGTGGAAGCAGAAGATGTTTGGGCCACTGTCTACACCCTTTTTGGCTTGAGGGGGCCTAACTGAGGTTCAACATTAATTTTCCAAACAAATCCCTACACTACTAGCCCTTTTAGCATCAACCTGTGAAGCATGGATTGAAGTCTCACCTGAAGTAGTATGGGGGGGTGCTAGAACTAAGTTTCCACACCCTGAGATGGTTGTGATGTTGTTTGATTTCTTCTATCCCTGCCTTCGTGCAGGTTGCTTCACTCCAGAGTTTGCAAGACAAACTATCTCTTCTAGCCTTTAATAATTCTGTGAAAGGATACGATCGTCCTTCGCGTAGCCCTAACCTGTTGCTCAGGTACTTTCGCGCTACTATGGCAGCGTGCCATGCAGATTCCCTTATTAATCTAAGTGAATTGCTTATCTTACCAAGCAATTATAGTTAACACCGGTAAACAGATATTCGTAAATGCATTTAGATATTCCATGTAATTTCATTCATTCGCACATCACATAAGAATAATAAAGGAAATTTAGACATAAAATATCAAGATGCATTAATAAAACAAAGACATGGAAATTGTAGAATATCTTTCTTTATTATTATCTTCCAATTGTTTACAAACATTGTCCACCTTGTGCACACAGCTGTAGGGGTTTGCTCACTCAGCTATGGACTTCCTATCCTAGGCCTCTGTGAACTTAGCTATAAAGCCTCTATCTACGCTACAACCCAAGACTTAGACTCCTTTCTTCAAAGCTATGACTTTCTTACCTTGTGTGTCTGTTAAACTACTTAGAGCTTAGCTCTTTTAATATAATCCCACGGTCCACGGACCATGGGTAGATCTCTTACAACCAACTTTACTCTACAAAACTAAGGGTGGACTACCCTTTATGACACATGACACCTTTGCACTCCGTGACCACAAAATGCGGAGTATTTACATTTTTATTACAAAATTTGGCTCAAGCATGGGCTTTTAACCCCAAAAACTGACCTTGGGGGATCCCGCCCCCAGCAGGCCCCAACACAGACATTTTCACTCGCCCTCAAGTCACTCAGAAGGTGTAGAGATCTTTGCGTGAAGACCATCTAGCTTGACCCAGATGACTACTACCTTGGCCGTGCATTGAGTTGCCACCTGCTTCGCATCTTCCACTGTCTTCTTGGTCACTGCTCCTGCGCTGTCAGCCTGAAGCTTTTATTATGTCGATTGTAGAGTCGCAAGCTTGCCTTCAATATTTCTTGTGACTATGTAAGCTTCCTCTAGTTGGGGCTTTAGTCACACCTTGAGCACTGCTTCCTTGTGCAGGGTGACGTCCACCTGTTCCTTTAGCTGGTTGGCCTACTGTAGCTTGGTGAGCCTCCATGTCAGTGTGACGGTTCACGTTGTGACCTTAACTTCATCGTAGCACTGTTGTAGCTTGCACGCTTTCATCTCTAGCTTCTGTATGTTTGGGTCCTCCTTCAAGCGGGTCAGGAACTCAAATGATTGCTTGAAAAATTACATGTAGTCTACTATTGCACTCTCGACCACTGCTACTACCTCTGTGACAGTGGTTGCTGTTGTTCTTTTACCTCTGACGGTGTTGAAGGATGGGCCCTCAACTGAAGCTCTATAATTTGCAGGTTCAACTCCAACTTAACCCGCACCATCTCAATCTGAGTGTCACGCACCCTTGTGGCCAACTTGCAGATGTGGACCTCGACTGGGTCTTCCTCCGAAATGGCCAACTCTGGGACCATTCTGCATGCCTCCTCAATGAACTGCATAATCTTCTTGCTCTGATTGGTTTCCTCAACCTCAGTAGTGATGGAAACATTTCTTTGTAGGGCCATCTGTTCATTGTGTATCCATTGTTCGTTGATCACTTAGAGAGTGTGGTTCTCTCGAGCCCTTAGTTCTACAATTACTCCATCCTACAAGAGGTGCAGTGCTTCGTGTGAAAGTGTTGCTAGGTTTAGCCCGACTCCCTTCAAGGTGTTGATAGTGGTGTGTCAGCCTCATTTTTCGTGTTCAGTGCTCCATCCAGAAGCACTATTGCATCAGAAGCCTTCGCGCGCAGCATATTGACAACCTCTAAAGTGCCGATAGCCAAGCTGGTACACACTGTACTAGCCTGCGATGCATGGGTTTGCAACTCCTGCAACTCAGTTTGGATGGCCCCTAGAATGATTTGTTGCTATTTTTCAAATTTTTGTAGGGCCTCTACGGTTATATCTATGAATGAGTCATAGATATCATGTAAGTTGTCCTCTGTCAATGTGATAGGGTCTAGTGAGGTCTTGGTCACCTTGGATTGCTTTCTGGACCCTCCCTTCTCCAGCTTTCTTGGGCGCTTATTGTGGGAAAAATTATCCTGAGGTTTATTATGTGTCTTCCTCTTCCGTCTCAGGTGAAGGCAACTGCACACCTTTGTCAGAGCTTCGCTCTGTGCCACCTATCTATTTTCCTACTTGCTTTCCTGTATGCTCCACCTGGGCCTTATCAGTGGCCTCGCTTTTCTGTTTCTTGACAAGTTGCACTATCTTCAGCTTGGCCTCCTCCTTCTTCTATGTGTTAGACTTGCTTCCACCCACTTCCAAGTCCATGGTAGTGTGCCAGTATACTGGCCATTGATCAAGCTCTGCATCAATTGCATCATCTGTGGCTAGATACGACAAGTCATACCACTTCTGCTCAGGGTCCTTTAGCACCCTAATTGATACTCAATGGAAATCAGCGTTAAACTCGGCATAGCTCTGTAGGTTAGCATACATCATGGGCAACAACTGTGGCTTGCGATTGATGGCCATCTTGATATTCATCTCCATAAGATCTGGAATATCTTTCTATCCCATACTCGTTTTGCATCCTTGGTCGCCCATAGCAAATCATACTTTGCTACTTTAGGGAGGTCTGGCGTGACCAAAGGGAATTGGTTTTCCTCGAGTAGCTCCCAAGCTACTAGCACAATTGACAACAAGAGTCACGCATAGTGGAACATCTTGCTGAACTCTTATGCTTCTCGACAGTTTGCCAAGAACTCTCCACGAAGGTAGTCTGACCAGTTAAACTGGACTCCTTTCATGCATTGTTGTGTGAGCACGATGATAGGCATTGGCACCTCATCAGCGTGACACTTCTGCATCACCTTCCCTGCAAGGATATATGTTGCTACCTTCACATCAGGGTTGCAGATGCCAGAGATAGCATACCTACACTGCTTCTTCACCAACATGAATTTCGCCTTCATTGACTCTGCGAGAGCCCACTCACCACCCTTGCTGCCAAATATCATTGCTGGATTCTCACCTGTATATAGTAGGCATGTTATTCAGTGAATTAGCCTATTTGTGATGGGTATCAGCTCCTCCAACTATAGAAACCCATCATGCACTAAGCACAACAGCTGCTCTACACCCTTGAGCAATCTTGCCTTCTCTATGCCCTTGAGCCACCTCCATGGCTCCAATGCGATCATTCCCATATTTGTGTCTACGATGCGGTGCATCAGCTGCTCGATCACCAGGTGTGGGAACTTCTTGTGGTCTTCCAAGTCCCAGTCTTCAAGCTTCAGTATCGACACTCATGCCAAACATAGACCGTCGAAAGAAATTTTATCTAGTAGTAGAGGGGTTTGCACGGGAGTCTTACTCTCATCAATGTTCTTTGGGACCTTCGACTTAGGCTTGCATGGAGGGACATACTCTGAAAACCATGCAATAGGGTCTACACCCTAGGATTCAACCTCTTCCACTTTGTTTCCCACATCCTCATCATCCATCAGGATGTCTTCGATGTCTTCCTCCTCTACTTCTAGGTTTATAGCCTTGCCTTTCTCCTGTGCAGTGGGGTTTGGTGGATTTTTCCTTGGAAAAGCACACACCAGTATGGCAGGCTACTTGCCCTTCTTGTCCTTCACAATCTCTTTGGTTGGATTTGTTTTTAGTCTTGGCATTCTTGGTGATTTAGGGACCTCTGCCAATGCTTCAGCTACTTCTTGAGCAGATACTTTTGCCTCTTTTTCCATTTCTTGTGCCAGCTCTTCTACTACTTGCTCTATATTTATAACTTCTGCGGGTGCTGACATAATACTCTCTAACAGTGCTTGCGATGTCTCAAGCAAATTCACAAATGTGGGAGTTTGTTGGAAAGCCTTAAAGAAATCTCGATCCATAGGTGTTTGAGAGCTCAACAACTGAATACTCAAAATTCCAAGTGTTTCTTGTTGGACATCCACTTGTAATTTATAGGGAATTTTGAATTCAAATTCGATCGCTCCCCCCAAATTCGGTTCATTAATTCTAGATTGGCGGTAGATTTTCAAGGATTTGAGCCACAAATTTCGTCTTAAATGTCAGTCACCCGCTCCATTTGGCCTCACTTTCGCCATATTTTCATGAACATTGACTGTAACGGTCACTTTCCTACTGACTTGTGCGATTTCTCCCTGGGTAGTGTAGTTCCCTCCTCGCTGCCGCAGGCCCAGTGACACTTCCTTGCTTTGCACCATCTTCCAATCACGTAGTTCCCCAACCTAGGTAGTGTAGTTTATAGTCCTGCACCTCCTTTCAGCTGCCTGGAGCACTAAGACTATGCTACCTTCATCTAGTCACATGGTTAGACCACCAGTGTATGGATTCAAGCGACTGCCATTCACTTTTTCTGGGAAGGGTTCTCCATTTAATTTGACCAACTGTATTTCTCCTCCATTGGTAATTCCCTTAATGAAATAGGGCCCTAACCAGTGCATCCTGAATTTCCTTGGAAGTTTATTAAACTTACTATCATATAGAAAAACTAGGTCATTTACCTTAAATGTGCACAGCTTGATGTGTCGATCATGCCATGCCTTTTCGTGCTGCTTTTGGACCTATTGGTGAAATCCAACTAAAAATATTTCTTCCTCCAGTTCGTCCAACTGTACGAGCCTCTCCTCTAGGGCTCTGCCATCCATCATACCTATGAGCACTACTATGCATAGACTAGGCACAATATACTCCATAGGAATTACCACTTCAATCCCATAGACGAGCCTAAAGGGGGTTCTCCCAGTCAACTTCTTTCATGTCAATCGATAATCCCATAATACTTCAAGTATGCGTAGGTCCTAGTCACTTCGATGAGCATTGAAAACCTTGGTTAGAGCATTTTTGAGAACTTTGTTGAATGCCTCTACTGTCCCGTTAGCCTGTGGGTGATAAGGAGTGCTATTTTGGTGGTATACCTGAAATTCTTTCGTCAGCGTGCTGATCGTCTAATTCAGGAAGTTCATATTGCGATCACTCATCAATATTTTTGGAGATCTAAATCACATCAAAACATTCTAAAAGAGAAATTTTGTAGTGGTCGCGTGCAATCCTTCATAGGCTATGCCTCTACCCAATGAGTCAAATACTCTGTCACGGTGATAATGTATCTTGCATCTGTCTTTGCTTGGGCTGAGTGGGTCCCACAAAGTCTATCACCCACTTCTCAAAGGGTTGCAACATCATTGAAAGGTATCTCATCCCTTCGTGATGGCCTGCCATTCCTTTGACACACATCACACACCTTGCAATACGCTTTTGAATCCTAATGGAGGGTTGGCCACCACAACCTTGCGCTTAGAATCTTCTATGCAGTTTCTCTCCCTACATAGTTTCCTCCAGTGGTGCCCCCATGAGCGTTGACGAGGATTCTTCTTCTTTCAAACTCAGGTACATACCATCACAATATCTCATTAGACGCCATTTTGTACAGATGCCCAAAAATGCAAAGACATTTGTCACACGCACCACTAACTCCTTCCTTTGGTGGATAGTGTATCCTTTTTTTGCAATAACTGTTGTTAGGAAATGTATTATATCCTCAAAATGACCATTTTCAATGCGCACTCCAAATAGTTGTGCATTAGGAAATCCCTCCTCCAAACTAGTGGGCTCTTCCCCAGTTTTGATGCACGACAGATGGTCTGGTCCCAGGTTCAGTTGTCCAGGCTTCACAACAAATTAAAATTTGTATTCCTGGAACAATAAAAGCAACCTGTAGATTCTCCCCCCCAACATAGGCTTATTGACCAAGTACTTCAGTGCGGAGTGATCCATATACATCTTAAAATGGCCTCCCAAGAAGTAGTGCCTATACTTCTAGAGCACATACACTAGGGCTAACCCTTTGTGCTCAGTGGTGGAATAGTTCTTTTCTGATTTAGATAATTTTTGGCTTGTGAACACGATAGGGTGGTACAAGCCTTATCCACTAGCCTGTGTCAATATTTCTCCCAATGTTATACATGACACGTTGAAATGTACATGAAACTCATTCTTCCAATCCGGGAAGACTAGAATCAGCGTGGTGACCATCTTCTCTTTCAATATATCCAATCTCTTCTTACAGTCATCATTCCAACAGAATGTGACATCCTTCTTTAACAATTTTTCCATAGACGTAGTGATCTAGGTATAGCCTTTGATAATATTTATGTAATATCCCATATGTCCCAGGGTATCACACGACTACTTCACACTCCTCGGTGCTTCGAAGTTCAATATCACCATTATCTTTGAGGGATCTACCATCAGTCCCTGTCTGCAAACCACATGCCCCAACAAGTTCCCAAAAGGAACACAAAATAGACACTTCTTGAGATTGAGTGCAATTTGGTATCTTCAACAAGTATCCAGCAGTAGGTGTAATCTTGCTACATGGCGTTTAACTAGCCCAAATACAGTCCAGTCATAGAAATATAACCCCAGGAATTTATGAATAAATTCTTTGAACGCAGGCACATTCTTCAATCCAAATGGAATTACAGTGTACCAAAAACAACCCCACTGAGTCATGAAGGTTATCTTGATCCTATCCTCTGGCACGATTTTGATCTGGTGGTACCTAGAGAATCCATCAGTGAAGGAATATGCTTCCTAGCCACCTACATTGTCCAACACTTCATCAGTGAACGAAGTTGGGAAAGAATCATGTACACAAGAATCATTCAATTTTCTGAGATCCAGGCATATCCTTATTTATTCTTCTACTTTTTCTCTTGTACCACCATTGGGCTTACCCAATCAAATTCTTCCACAGGCTCAATGATGCTTGCTACGAGCATTTTGTCTAGTTCTAGGTGGACCTTATCCTTATATTTTGGATTGATATGGTAAGGCATTTTCTTAACCGGATTCACGTTAGGTTTCAACTTAATCTTCATCATTCCTAGGTCCCCGATATCCCCTTCAGATCCGTAAACTTGGTAGGGAATAAATCCTGATATTCGTGGAGAAATTCAGTGACCTTATCCACCATCGCATTGTCCCGGTAGTCTCCAATCTTTGTGAATTTGGGTTCTACCTCCGTACCAACGTTTACTTGTTTCTTTTTTAATGGCGTGGTTATATTAGGGTTCTCAATTTGCAGTCCTTTAACCTTGCGGTGACTTTCTGTTTCCGGAATATTAATATTTCACGGATCCTCATCTTCTTCTTCAATAGTCATATTATAGCATTCCAGTGCATGACTTAGCTGAGTAGTCCACTCAGGCTGAATCAGTTCCAAAGGATCTTATGGTATCTGGAAGATATCTGCTTTCACTTCTTGTAGTTCCTCATCAATGCAGTCAAACCCATATTCAAAACTAAATGTCATTACAAAGCCCTCGCACAAAATATCCCATTCACTTGTACAATGGCAGAGCTCTATTTCTATGTACCAATTCATCAGGACAACATCCAGGATATGACAGAACAAATGCACCCACTCAGGTTGGGGATTTTCTCCATAAGCCTGGGTCCATTTGGCCAAATGCACACGTGGATCATCCTGTCCATCATACTTGTCTATCATTTGCATCTTATGTTTCCCAAATTGTGTTCTCATCATCCTTCTAAATTTGCACCAATCATCAAAGCTTCCTTTATGCGTACCCCACCATCTTGCGGGTGTAGTGCACAGTGCCCAGTCCAATGCCTAGAAGTGCTGCTTTTCTAGTACCTCCCTTTCAAATGCATCCAGAAATATATCTACCTCATTTAGGCCATCATAAGAAGGTATATTCCTTACCTCCGAGGACACACAACACAACGATTGGGTCATCATGTTGCAATTCAACGTAGTCACTTCATGTAACCGGTTATGCCAGCGTTCTAACTCCTCATCGGAGTTCGAAGTGCAGGAAATCTCATGATCCAAATTAATTTGACCATCCCTAGTAGGTTTCACCCAATCTTGGTCTCACACTATTATATTATAGATACAGTCCAAATTTTCATTACTCTCATAATTGCGGACTAGTTCCGTATAGCACGCTACCTCAGCAGGACCTAGAGGTACTATTACATGTAGCAATTTCTTCTCAAATATCATCTTTCACTTCTTTAGGTTGATTACCCTATTCATATCAATAGCATAGTTAATTCCCTCGAGTGAAGGATAGGGATTGTTGTCATGCACTATCTCTATTACTTCAAAATTAGCCAGTGCACTTCACCTTCAATATCCACAGTCACCCCTTCCAGCCGTCGCATGGGGATGATCTTCTCTTGATTGGCCAGCCTTAGCTAGATCAGAGACCATTGTAGAGTGGGTCTCCCCATCTGTTCCCAAGTCTGCTTTGGTAAGATGTTCGCATCCAACCCAAGATCCAAGATAACCCAATCCATTTCATACTCTCTTATCTGCGTGGTCAGTCTCATCTCCTGTCCCGTCCTTGTTTTATGCTTGCCAATCTTTCATACTACGTGTGACCCACTTGGTACGGTCCTAGCGCATCTATTGATGAGCTCCTGGAACCCTTTCATAGCCTTAATATCCCACAGTAACTTCATACAGGTCTTCAATAAAGTTGTGAGCATAGAGAGGTCCATATCCTGCTCAAGATTATCCTTGCTTCCTAAGGTTGAGGCCTCAGCGAAGCTTTTCTTAGCTTCCATGAAGGTTTCATGAGTGTGCTCTAGATCGAACTTAGCCTCCTTCACTGGAGCTTTGTAGACCCATGTACTGTCTTCTGGATGTTTCCTCTTGTCACCTCTCATCGCAATCCCACTTCTGAGCACTATATTTACGTTTGGATTTTCTTCGTGTGGCTCAGACCTCATCATTTGTAGGTTATAAGTCGGCAGAGGTGGTAGCGCCCCTTTCTCACATATCCTTGCTATCAATGTAGGACAGTCTTCTATTTCATGATCGAACAATGTGCAATACTTGCACGATAGATGTGTTGGGTTAGTGCAGTCACGGGCATAGTGTCCTGGCTCTCTGCAATTGTAGCAAATCAACTGTCCTCAAGCTGTGTCAGGTCCTCGTCCACCTTGGCCTCCTCCATGCCATCCCTATGCTCTGGTAAGGGGGCTGCATTTTGGTTTGAACCCTATACATAGGAGTTCTATCCATCATCAATTCAACCTACAAAATTTGCAAAACAACTATTGTGGTGTTTGTACATACTTCTCCAGCAAATGACAGTTATTCGTGGCATGTTTTCCTACTACTTGACATATAGCATGCCAAAATGTAGGCCCTGTGCTTGGTCCTGCTTGAGCTTTTGGCCTTAAAGGCATCGGTCCTCCTCCTGTAATGTAGTTCGCAAAGATCGGACAATGGTCCTTGTCATGCCCCTGACTCTTTCACTTCAAGCACCATACCTCCTCACGCACCTCTAGTCGAACTGTCTTGTCCTGCTTCAAACTTTACATTTTAAGGAATAGATTCTTCAACTGCACATGGATCTGCTAAACACCCAGATTTGGATCTTGCATCATTGTTTCATACAATCTCATTGCAATATCCAAGGCCTCTGCCTGAGTTGTTATCTTATGCTGTGGCAGCACGACCCTTAAGTGTGATGGTAGCAAAGCCACAAACCACTCGCGATGTTGTCCATCTATCAAATTGATGTTGGCTTCATGGATTATACACTTCTACCTCTAATATAGTTCCCAAGGTGTCTCGCCTAGTTGCATCGTGATCTCCTTGAATCCCACAATCAACTACGCCTTAGATTTAGGCCTACTGAACTCTCTATTCAGTGTTGTCTGGATGTTTGCCACTCCAACATTTGGGTTGTCATTAGAGTACTTGATATACCAGGTTAGAGCACAATCTTGCAGAGCACTATCACCTTCTTTATATCATCATCTTTTTATAGGACAAATTGACCTCCTAATCAACTCAGAGGAGAAAGACAAGATGACTGAAGCAATGATCACAATTGCAAGCCCAGAATCCACACTAACACTCTCCATACATTGACTGCCTACTTTATAAAGCTCGTTTACAAGCATAAAGGAGCGTTAGCCACCATGCTAACTCTTTTTGTTAGACCAGGGGGAGTGTTAGTGAACTTAAGTGATGCCTAAAAGGTTATGCCAATGAATCTTCCCATAAATATCTAGACATTAAATCCCTAAATTTCTGCAAGAAAAGCAAGGAAACTCCAAAAATCAAGATATTTGGAGAAATTCTATTATGAGAATGAAGGAAAATGGGAAAAATCTTGTAAACAAGGCAGGTTCATGGTTTTTTCCCAAATGAACTATAGGTGGAGTTTGGCAGCCCTACTTTGATCGCTATATAAGCAACGAGAGGGCCATTGCAAAGGGATCAAAGCATTTGGAAGGATAACCCATAGAGTTGTTGTGAACTATCATATTCTTGAAGGAGCTAGCTAAAAGAAGGAGAGAGAGAGAGGAAGAAGGGGTAAGGAAGGCTGATACAATGGGTTGTTTTAATCACTCTTCCATTTTGAATATAGGACTACAGTTGTGTTCCCTACTCCAAAGTGTCGGTGATATTGTGCATTTATTTGTTCATTCTGATGCTTTTTGTGTTGAGTAGATAAGTTATACATTTATACATGTTTGTTACAGATTCTTACATTAATTTTTAGAAGTATATTCTATGATTGGTTTCCTTCATTCTTTTGTGTAGGAATCGTCTTGGAGCCAATTAGGAGGAGTTCTTCTTACGGCATGGAGATCTCCAAGCGAACCTAGAAAGAACCAAAGGTGATCCTATTTCCATATCCTATCAATATATGTTTTATAGATGAACATGTGTGTAACAGGTAGCTTTTGCAGATAACCTTACAGTCTGTCGAAGGTCCCGGGAAGACTTTTGAGGGTAGTTTTCATCCCATGTATTTTACCCCATAGCAAAATTGGCAACTCCATTGGGGACTATACATCTAGTTCCCGGTTACCCGGACTCCTCTTAGATCTTCTCTTTCTTCTATGAGCTTCCCACTTCTTCAAATCCTTTTTTGATCCACCATCTATCTTGTTGCATCTTGTAAAGTTGCATTCTCCTCAAAAACTGATCCTAAGAGCCCTCCTTTTAAGTTATTTCCCTCACTAACGCAGGCTGCTAGTCTACACGGAGCTTTATAAAGCTCTTTGACTATGCATAGGGAGCGTTAGTGGCCAAACTAAAGCTCTATTTACACATAGAGCGTTAGTCTCCCATTTCCATGTTTTTCAAGATATTTTGTGAACTAGAAGGGGGGGAACTTGTCTTAGGGGATAAAGAAAGATCTGAAACAGTATCATGCTAACAAATTTGGTGTCTTAAAATTTATTTTTTAAGAAAATGTTTTAGTTTTTCTCTCATAAAAGTCATTTTTGTTGAAAGAAAAGCTGATAAATTGTATATCTCCTTCTATCAAAATAGTTGTAGGCTAATTTGTTTTGGTTCAATAGTTTCTAGGGAATATTGAGAAAAGAAACTTTCAATTATGCAAAGTGTTGAATGGCTTTAGATGCACTGGCGAATTCATGAATATGTGAAATGATACATGTGTAGAATAAGACTTGTTTGCATAAGAAATTGAATTTTCTTTTCAAAGAATTGTTCTGCATGGTTTATTGAGTCAAGAGTCTCACCATATTCATACGTCAACACCCCTACCGAAGACAAATAAGCAAGTACACTAAAATTTACATTAAAATCAATCAGTTACTCTTTTTTAGAGCAAACCAACATTAGCTAGTTAGGACCTTGGGATAAGCATGTGAGTCAAACTGCCCAAGGTTGAAATCAAAACTAGTGTCGTTAACGAGTAAAAAATCCTTTTGCACTCATATTACTAGGACCACTCCACTCACAATGAAGCGAAATAGGATACAACATTAGATTGTGATTGAAGGTAGCCTACCTTCTCTTAAAACTCCTTTGGGCATTCTGTGTATCAGGGGTCCCTTTGAGGATTTTGAAACTGAGTCGGGGACTCAGGTATCTTGCCCACATAGCGTGTTGTCTACGACTATGTCCCCCATGGTAATGTCTGTGGTTTGAGGTATCTCGAGTGGCCAAACCTTCTAGGTACTTACACAAGGTGACTGGGATGGGTTGTCTTGGTACCTAAAATGGATGGACCTATTTTGTCTTAAGTTTTTGGGAGGGTGCTCGTCTTCACGAGAGTACTTGGCCCCTCAATCTAAGGTTCAAGCAAAGCTCAAAAGTAACCGTAACCATACATTTTTCCATCCTTCTCTGTTACTTATTGAGAAACTAGGTTTCATCTCCAGTAATCGGTGTTTATCAGGTGAGGCAATTTCCTTTATTTGTTGATTGACATATTTGGTGTATTTTTATTTTTAGGTACCTGAGTGTTATCATTTTTGAGACTTTAAAGAATATCACATTAAAATCTATTTGATAAAACTTAACAGTCATTGTGGCTACATCTGGCCCTTATCGTCAATCCAGATGATTATTATGACTTCCTCCACTCATTGTGGAGGATCTGCCAAAGTCCACTGACTTGGATTCCTCATCTTTGAGGAATCAGTCTCCTAAATCACACACGGGGTCTATGTGGACAACCAAAGATTCTAATTTGCTAGAGGATTTCTTTATGGAAGGATTTATTCCTCATTTTAACACTCCTCTTACAAATCTATCGGACCCTGTAGTTACTCTCACAGTACCAGTACTTTCTTCTTCAATAGGTGGAACTTTCCCATCTATCCAGTTGGCACCTCAATGGTCGTAGAATCATAGAGACACTGTTGGTCCTCTACCACTTCCCCAGTTGACGGTCATCAAAATGCCGATAATGTGGAACCCGCACTCCCATTCATCCCAGGTGCTGCAACTCACATAGCACCCTCTGTAGGTGGAACCTAGCAGATGCCAGGTTCCACTCCTATGGTGCCACAAAGCATACCTTCGACTAGTGCCACATATAATGCTCCATATAACACTCAATGCAACACTATGGGCGTGGCCCCAGTTTACCAAAACTAAGGTCGACTGCTAATGTATAGTTACAACCCCTAGATTCAAACATTTGTGGTGGTTCCCAATATGTACATGATGGCAGGGAATGCCACGGTTCCCCCATTGTTCTCAGGCATGCATGGATAGTCGCTGATTGACATGAGTGTTCCCTCTATCAATCAAAGCCATATGGTTAGTTCTATGTCGGTTGGGAATCCACAAGGGATTCCCACCCAAACCATGGGGACAACCTACTCACAAGCTTAGATGAGTCAAGGGGGCATCGCTTATACTGGGGCCAACTTCATACCTTAGTATCAAAATCCCCATGGCAATCCAATCTACAACACCATACCGCAAAGCAACTGCTACAACACACAGCCCGTGTACACCATGGGGAACCAAACGATGGGAGAAGCACATAGGTCCTGAGGTCATCCGTCATCACCATGGTTCGAGTCTGGGGTACCCAACAATTTTCCTCTTTTGGCAACATTGGATATCCCCAATTTATACAAGTTGACAAATGACCCCATCTACCACAACTTACAATGGCTGCCAATCCTGCATAAAATACTGATGAACATTCCTAAGTTCTATGGAAAACAAGGGGAGGATCTGGGCACTTATGTCACCACCTACCATCTCTGGTGTGTTTCTAACTCTATGGTGGATGACAGTGTCTAGTTACGTCTTTTTCCCCACACCCTCACTGGCAATGCTACAAAGTGGTATATCGAGTTACCACATGCACCAGTGAATACCTTTGATGCTTTAGTGATGGAGTTCCTAAAGCACTTTTAGTTACCTATCTTTTATGAGATAGGGATAGAGCTCCTTACTTCATTTCATCAGGATACCACCACCCAAATCTCCGATCATATCCATGAATGGAGACATAGGCAGAGGTTAGTCAAAGCTCCCATACTTGATTTTCTCTTAACAGACTAGTTCTGTAAATCGTTGCTCCCACAAATCACTAATGATGTCGCTCTAGGTGGTGTGATCACACAAGACAAATCCATACATCATTCCTAGCACTTAGATTTGATCTATTCACAGTCTCGCATTCTCTACGACATTATCCCCTATGCTCCCGGTAACCCCAATCCTCCCACCAAGTAGCACCCTAGAGCACACGCCAACGGGATCGTCGATGCAACCTCCAAGGTTGTTGTAAAACAACTCAGTGGTTCCATTTCCAAGCTGGCAGTGGACCCCTCTACCAAAGTGACTACTCTTCCTGCCACTGCGATTAATTCTGTGCAGTCTACACAGAAATCTGGTAGCAAGAAAAAGAAGAATAAGAGAAAGATTACTCCTTCTAAGGAGAAGTCATCTAAGTAGCTCAACCTGAAACAGAAGGTCGCTGCGCCTAGTGATGTGGAAAAGGATAAAGGCACCAACTATTCATGCAAAATCTATCTTGAATAACACGTAACCTAGCGTTGTCTGCGTCTTTGAGAATGCACAAATTACCTTGCCAAGAAATATTCTGATAAGACACCTGCTATCCTTAGAAATCCTTTTCCTACTCAACAACAGCAAAATCTCATTGCCAACCAACCACAATCCACATCAGGGGGTAGTGAAAGTTCGCAAAGCCCTTCAGCTGGTGAAGGGAGTTCTATCGCTTACACATTTGGAATGGTAGATCTCACCACAAGAGCCAAATCTTATGGAGCTCCTCTTGCTCCGGCAACAGAACCATCTGTAGGTCAAAACACATCGCCAACCAACAATTTGTGAATCGAAAGGCCAGTTGAGGACTTTTTAATCCAACCCCCCAAAGGGGCACTTCGACCGACAACGCACAACACATCTACTCATGTTGCCCAACACTACAACATTGTAGAGGATTTCGCGCAAGCGTCGTCGGCTATGTCAGCGCTCGAAGTATTACAAGCATGCCCTAGCCAAAGGAAAGCTTTTCTTTCGGCTATCGAGGGTATTGACCCTATAGATTCAATGCTTGCTATTTTCGACATGGAGAAGTGTAAGCCTCCCCTTTCTCACCATCTTGCATTCCAGCTGCATATAACTTTGAAAGGTGAAGGTATACATAGAACTGTCATCGACGAAGGTGCTTCAACCTGCATCATGTCAGCTTCATGTTGGCTCGCCCTGGGTTCCCCAACCCTATACCTACTATCGAACTCCCTTAAAGATTTCGACGGTCACATCTTTATCCAAAAAGGATACCTAGCCATTTTTCCCATCACTTTGGTTGGGAAAACCGTAATGGTGGACGTAGAAGTTGTAGACAAAAAACTCGACTATAATCTCTTGCTAGGTCGCAGTTGGACATATGCCGTGACGGTCATCGTATCTATTGTCTTTCGCATCATCCAATTGCTACTGGATGGAAAGGTTATTACAGTAGATCAGTTGTCTTTCTGCATCCCTGATTATTCACCATTACAAAGTGGCTCTATGCCCCTAGTAGGAGGAGGAACTGATAGTTATGTCAGTTTAGGTACCGGTCTACTGAAGGCTTCTTCCCTTATGGGTTGTTTTCCTCTTCAGCCACTGAAGGTTTCACGGATGGTCAATATGATTTCATATATTCCTCATGAACAAACCAATCCATGGATCCTACTGGCTCCTTCAGAAATTGACACTTATGGAGAACAAATGCCACTTCCACCAGCGGAATTGGCCTATGAAGCCATTCAAATTGCATTTGTATCTTTGGTCACTTTGGTTTCGGCCAGTGGTACCACTGCCCCTACCATAACCACTCTTTCTTTCGATCCACTCAATCAAGTCCTACCGATGGATGAAGCCATTAGAGAGATCATGAGGTTAGACGAGCGACCTTGGGAGGATTCGCACCATCATGTTTCGATATCTTATTTAGACATGATGCCTCTTCAAATCCTATCACCTAACGCACATGAAATCGTTTCCTCACTGTATATGACTATCCAACTTTTGGACACGGAAGGAAACAGGGGAAATATTTCACAAACATTGCTCTCTGATATTTTTTCATGACAAGCATTGTGGAAAACATACAAAGTGGAGCCAATCACAATCTTGAGGAAATTGTGAGCTTCACCTACCCATTTAGGGACTTTCGCAATGTTTTTCCTTTGTATTATGAGGAAATTCATGTCATAGAACCTTCTAATTTCAACCATGAGATCGAGAAAAATCGAGCGTTCTTTTTATGGTATTTTTTCTTGCTCGTTAATCCGAAAAACCTCGAGTCTTCTTCTTTGGGCTCATTAAACTACTACAAAGATGAATAAAGCACTGTTAGGGATATTTTATTTCTCTTTAAAAAATACAAACATCCCCGAGTTTTTGTCATTGTGCTCGTTAAATCTATGCAATTATGGATAGAGCACTGTTAGGGATATTTTATTGCTCTTTAAAAAATACAAACATCCCTGAGTTTTCATCGTTAAGCTCGTTAAAATCTATCTAACTATGGCAGAGCACTTTTAGAGACATTTTATTGCTCTTTAAAAAATACAAACATCTATGAGTTTTTGTAGTAGGACTCATTAAACATCCATACGATAATCCGTAAAGCACTTTTTTGGGATATTTTATCGCTCTTTAAACAATATAAACATCCCTGAGTTTTTCATCATTTTGCACTCATTAAATATATGCAAATGATGCTCTGAGCACCTCTTTTTTGATCTTGTTCCAGCTCATAAACTGAAAAAGACTAACGAGGCATCCTTTTTAGGCACTTTTTTCTCGCTCTTTAAACAAAAAAAATCTCGAGCTATGTCTTGCTGCTCGTTAAACATGCTAAAGATGACCTGAGCATTATTTTAGGTACCTTTTTCTTGCTCGTTAAAAAATTAAAAATCTCAAGTTTTTGTTACTGAGCTCGTTAAAGTATCACGGAAAAACATGAGTTTAGTTTGTCGCCTCGTACTCGTCACAAAATGAGGTCGACATCTACTGGAAAAAGGTTTCTCTTTATCTGGGTTCAACAGATTAAAATGCAGAAAAGTAACCGATAGGGGTATACTATTAACCTTTTGTCACACCTGGTTAACAACTATGACAAAGGGACCACCATGAAGTCTCTCTTTACAATCTTTTCAAACTCTCTAAATATGAAAAGACCACTGAGTTGTCTAGTCTGGACTCTTTAAATACACAGATAAGATATAGAGTTGTTCTTTTTACGATACTTTTTAGACTCTTAAAATATGAAAAAATCGACGAGTTTTCCTGTCTGGACTCATTAAACTAATTAGATAGGGAAAAGAGTCG
>APFE030024958.1:63428-109834 GCA_000404065.3 Pinus taeda
GTAATCAGATGATTTCATGCATATTCGACATCAACTCCTATTATCACATGTACCGATCTATGATGTTCGGTGAAGCGAGAATCAAGACCTTCGGTAAAGGCTTGCATCATTCAGCATTGTTTCCTCTCCCAAGCTGCGATATTGTTCTTTGGAGAAAACTATTTTAGGATTATCTATTATGACACTGGATCCACCCTCTGCCATATTGGCATCTAGCATTGTTATATCTCCAAGGAGAAAGTTACTTTGACATAACTACTGAGCATGGGAATGCTCGAATCGGGACATGATTTTAGCAGTTTATATATATGTATCTTTGTTGTATCAGGTTTTCCTTGCTACCTGAAACTTCTCTCTCTCTCTCTACAAAGGTTTTGACAACAAATTACATTGTTTTTTCATAAATTATTTCGGCCATTGTCTCTGTCTCTGATCTCATACTTTAGGGGGCATCTGTTATAGGAAAATTTGAACTTCTAATCAACTCAGAGGAGAAAGACAAGATGACTGAAGCAATGATCACAATTGCAGGCCTAGAATCCACACTAACGCTCTCCATACATTGACTTCCTACTTTATAAAGCTTATTTACAAGCATAAAGGAGTGTTAGTCACCCTGCTAACTCTTTTTGTTAGACTAGGGGGAGCGTTAGTGAACTTAAGTGATGTCCAAAAGTTATGCCAATGAATCTGCCCATAAATATCTATATATTAAATCCCTAAATTTGTGCAAGAAAAGTAAGGAAACTCCAAAAATCAAGATATTTGGAGAAATTCTATTCTGGGAATGAAGGAAAATGGGAAAAAGCTTGTAAACAAGGTAGGTTCATGATTTTTTCCCAAACGAACTACAGGTGGAGTTTGGCAGCCTTAATTCGATTACTATATAAGCAACGAGAGGGCCATTGCAAAGGGATCAGAACATTTGAAAGGATAGCCCATAGAGTTTTTGTGAACTGTCATATTCTTCAAGGACCTAGCATCAAGAAGGAGAGAGAGAGAGAGGAAGAACGGGTAAGGAAGGCTGATACAATGCGTTCTTGTAATCACTCTTCCATTCTGAATATAGGACTATGGTTGTGTTCCCTACTCCAAAGTGTCGGTGATATTGTGCATTTATTTGTTCATTCTAATACTTGCTGTGTTGAGTAGATAAGTTATACATTTATACATGTTTGCTATGGATTCTTACATTAATTGTTAGAAGTATATGCTATGATTGGTTTGCTTCAATATTTTGTGCAAGAATCATCTTGGAGCTGGTTAGGAGGAGTTCTTCTAACTGCACGAATATCCCCAAGTGAATCTAGAAAGAACCAAAGGTGATCCTCTTTCCATATCCTGTCAATATATGTCTGATAGATGAACATGTGTGTAACAGGTAGCTTTTGTAGATAACCTTACAGTCTGTCGAAGGTCCCGGGAAGACCTTCGAGGGTAGTTTTCATCCTGTGAATTTTACCCCATTGCACATTTGTAACCCCTTGAGCTTCCCATACAACTTTAGCAACGAACCAGAATTGGTAGATCCTCATTTCCCAAGCCTTTGAACAAAGGCAGCTTTACTGAGTTAGCCACACTAAACTATGGTGGAGGTGGAGGTGGTACGAGTGAAGTTGGAGGTGATGGATGTGAAGTTGGATGGGGTGTGAGCAGAGGTGGTATTCGCGAGAATCCTTGTCTTATTAACTAAATAACACTTCTTGGAGAAACCTTTGCTATCCCTTCCTTATCACCTCGTGGAGGTGAAATCAATGGACTATACTCCAGACCCCTTATTCCTTTGTTCCTATAATTTTTTCCGCTTCACGTAGTTCTAAACATCAAGGTAGCTGAATAACCTGTTTTTCGCACAATATAATTTTAATCCAAGTATTCAAAGATTTCACATACTTATCTTGTGGTCCTTTGAGAAAGCACCACTCCACCTTGCAGTGGTTAACTGAGGTGTCGACCATGAATTCAGCCACAAATCCTCCTATAATTCGATAGAGCCAATGGTCAACAGCGCGGGTGATCTTGTCTTCAGATGCTTCCAATTTTTGTATTAGTTTTGTGGTCCAAACAATAGGATCATCAAGTTTCCACCTTCCTTGGCTATCTACTAGCTTCGTGATCCACTCATATAGCTCAATAGGGAAGGAGCAGAAAAAGATCTTGTGGATCTCTATGTATAGGTACCTATCTAATCATTGTTCCTTTGTTAGCCATGGGTTTCTGTTCTCCTGTGTCACGAACTCGTGGATCTTCCTATCCAACCAGTCTCTGATCTCTTTCTTAGTTGTATTCCAATGATATGACATCACACATCTCTTATGCAGATTCTAGTCCCGGCAACAGAACCATTTGTTGGCTTGAGGGGGCCTGACCCAGGTTTAGCTTTAATTAGCCAAACAAATACCTACACTACTAGCCCTTTTGGCATCAACCCCCAAAGCGCAGACTGAAGTCTCACTCAAAGCAGCATGGGGGGGTGTTGGAACCAAGTTTATTCACCGTGAGATGGTTGTGATGTCATTTGATTTCATCTATCCTTATCTTCGCACAGGTTGCTTCACTCCATGGCTTGCAAGATAAACCCTCTCTTCTAGCCTTTAATACTTTCATGAAAGGATACGATCGTCCTTCACATAGCCCTAACCTACTACTCAGGTACTTTCACGCTGCTATGGCAGCGTGCCATGTAGATTCCCTTATTAATATAATTGACTTTCTTATCTTACCAAGAAATTATAGTTAACACCGCGTAAACAGATATTCGTAAATGCATTAAGTTATTCCATGTAATTGTATTCATTCACGCATCACATAAGCATTATAAAGGAAATTTATACATAAGATATCAAGATGCATCAATAGAACAAAGACACAGAAATTGCAGAATATCTTTCTTTATTAATATCTTCCAGGTGTTAACTCTATCCACCCTGTCCACATAGCTATAGGGGTCCACACACTTACCTACGGGCTTCCTATCCTAGGCCTCTATGCACTCAGATGTAGAGCCTCTACCTATGCTACAACCCAAGACTTAGACTCCTTTCTTCAATACTATGACTTTCTTACCTTGTGTGTCTCTTAAAATACATAGATCTTAGCTCTTTTTATACAATCCCATGGTCCACGGACCATGGGTAGATCTCTTACAGCTGACTTTACTTTACAAAACTAAGGGTGGACTAACCTTTATGACACATGAAACCTTTGCACTCCATGGCCACAAAATGTGGAGTCTTTACAATTTTTATTACAAAATTTGACTCAAACATGGGCTTTTAGCCCCAAAAACTTCCCTTGGGGGATCCCGCTCCCAACAACCCTCTAGAAGGTCGGGCTAGACTTGGTCGGGATTCCAAGAGAAGCCCTTCACACCCTACATGATGGTGTGATCCTAGAACTTCAGGCTTAGGAACAATGAGCATTGAACGTCATCAGTGAGTAGAAGGTGAACAATGCCCAAATGTTTGCTGAGAAGACTTATGCCATCGATCTCTTTAAAGAAATCACTGTGAAGAATGAGCACACTACCAAGGTAGTGGTAGAGGCATGTAGATCTGTCCCCGAGCTGGATATTCTTGAATATGTGCTAGTGGACAAACAAATTCAAAATCTCGCTGTCAGAATGCACAAAGGGAGATAAGAGATGGACAAGGTTCAGTTGGAACTGAACCTTAGGATCACATAACTTGCATTGAGGGCCCGTCCCTTGACTTTGCCAGAGGTAAAGGAGCAACATGATGCCACTGTTAGAGATGTAGTAGCCATTGTAGATAGTAGAGTGAAAGAGTACAAAACGATCTTTGATCAGGCGCTTGAATTGGTTACCAATTTACAGGAGGATCCCACCTTGAAAAGGTTGGAAATGGAGGCCTGGGAGCTGCAACAAAGATATGATGAAGTCAAAGTGATGGTGCGCACCGTCACTTTTACACAGAGGCTAGCAAAACTACATGAGGAAAAGGTGCTAAAGGAGAAGGTGGATGCAGCACAACGCAAAGAGAGCGTCCTCAAGACTAGAATAGGGCATTGGCTTGTTGGAGCCTATGAGTTCACAACCACTATTGAAGGAAAATTGGCTAGTTTGTAGGGAACTCAGTAGAAGTACATGCAGATGGCGCAGGGCCAATGACGAAGCAACTAGTGGAACAGATGAAGTAGGTGGAAAAACAGTGTACCACCGAAGTTACAGTCATGCAGGTGGAGCTGGGAGGTCTTCACGACAAGATCTTTGTGCCAGTAGAGTGACTCGAGGGCGAGTAACCAAATTTTTGTTGGGGGCCTATTGGGAACGGGTCCCTTGGGGTCAATTTTGGGGTTAAAAGCCTAAGTTTTGTGTAAAGTCTCTACATTTTGTGTTCATGGAGTGTGGAGATGTCAAGAGTCAATAAAGGGTTTCTTCCCTTCTTTTGTGTAAAAGCATGTTGACTATAGAGATCTACCCATGGTCCACGGACCATGGCATTGTATAAAAAGGGGGTCTTAGAGGAGTCTAAGATAGTTCAGCTCATAGTTGAGTATTGTTATGTTTTATGAATGGGTCTGTGAGAGCTAAGAGTGAAGAGTCTTAGTGTAGGAAAAGGCTTTGTAGCTGAGTGCACAAAGGCCTAGGGTAGAAGTCCATAGCTGAGTGTGCAGACCCTTGTAGCTGTGTGCGCAGGGTAGTCAGATTCTGTACTAGATATTTGAATCAATAATAAGGAGGAGTATTCTGAAATTACCTGTGTATTTTACTTCTGTTCATTGCATGCGATTATGTTATGTTTACTATTGGGTTTATGTTTTAATGCTACTATGATGTGCGAATCTATATGATTCTCTATTTTATATGACCACAAGTAGAGATATATGTTTATGTGAAGATAACCATAAATGCATGTTAAAGTAACCAATACTTAAGCGAATCAAGGTAGATACAAAAGTAAGAGTAATTACAGGGGTGTGTAAGTGCCTGATCTACCTATTTAGGGCCCACGAAGGACAATCGAAGGATTTTGTGGAGGCTTCAATGATGAATAAGGAAAGTACTTTGATAAGGCCTAAGGGGCTTATCGATCTACACAAACGATCATTAGAGAAAATAACCAACATCACAACCATCTCAGGGTGTGCAAACCTAGTTCTTGCATCCCCCCATACTTCTTTGGGTGAGACTTCAGTTTGCACTCCATGGATTGATGTGGAAAGGGCCAATAGCGTAGGGATTTTCTTTGCTTCTTAACGCTAAACCTGGGTCAGGTCCCATCAAGCCAACCTAAATTATGGAAGCCCCTAGTATGTCCATAATATTAGCTGAGATGCCCGTAGTATCATCTCCCGCAGCAACATTAGTACAGAAAAAATGGAGATCATCGATGAAGAAACAGACCAAGGCATAGAGATCCATGAAGAAACCCGATAAGAATATTCCAAGCCCCAACAACAACCTGATCAGTCATAGATAGTGAAGGAGAAATGGAGGAGGTGCTTATGGAAACATGAAGCGTATAATTTTTTCCTCTACCACCATACATCCTAGTGAGGAAACCAAATGCAAAACCTATAAAATAATCGAAGGATGTGAAGTATGGCATCTTTACACCCTTATTACCGGAAGCAGTACCATTTTCAGGAGACGTTTTAGGGAAAATTCCAAAGCTAAAGTTTGCGGATTATGAATTTAATGATAGGAAGAAGTACCCTCAATTTTCACCACATGGTATTTGAAATAGGTGCACTACCGAGACAATGAAGTGGCAAGGCTAGAACCATAGTAGTAGGAAAATGGATTGGCATAGTCAAGACTACTAAATATGTTAAATGTGCCGCACTTGGGTAGAAGTCTGGGAAACATGAAATGTGTGTGATAGTTGCTCGTGTTGGTGCATGATTTAGGATTATGGATTGAAAATAAGACCCCTATAGACCAAATGTTGATATGGAGGATCATGAGACTACCATACCAAGGGAAAAACCCTGTGGAGGAGTTCGTTGGAAAAGATCATGACCGTGCTATAGCAGACAGTATGAACAAGAAGTTTGGGCTAGAAAAAAGGAAAGAGGGGATATGAAATCAATTCAATTAGTGACCAAGTAGTTCACTTTGTAGCGCACATATTTATTTGGAAGATCATGAGAAAGTGTCAGGTGAATGAAGTTCCTACTTCAGTAGTTTCATTAGTTGCACAGTGTGCCTATGGGGTTCAATTCAACTGGGTCGATTACATGTGCAAGGAATTTATGGATGATTTTAGCTAGTTCCAAGAGAAAGGTACCACATTCCATTATGCATGGTTAATTTTTATTATTGCAATGTAAGCATGGAGAGAGTCGGGGGATTCATAGTTCCCCCTGATAGCATCAGATGTTTGTGAAGTCGTGTGGTATTCCTCACTAGGGTTTACCACTCAACTATCGTGAGAAATGGAGAATAGGATGTTTTTTGTGTTGTATAATATGCATTTACATATGTTAGTGAAACAACATCCTCACCTATCGCTGAGCCTATATGAGCAGTATAGTGTTGTTGTGAAGTTCGAAGCTGATTTTCACAAAGTCTTTATACAGGCTCGCAGAGACGCAAAGAATAAATGGCATCCACTACCATATTTGGTAACAAAAGGTGACCTCTTAGCACTGAAAACAATGGCTAATAGAATGGATGACTGCACCAGAGGCAGAGGAAAAAGATAGTGCGACAAAGGAGGAAACTTTGTAGCACGATGAAGCGAGTGGAAAAGGCAAAGACAAGGATTAATATGAGCATGAATCAGAGGAAGAGGAGCAACATGATGAGGGTCATTAGGATCCTCCTGAAGAAGATAAAAAGAATAAGGAATCTGAGAAGATTGAAATAGAAAAAAATTTCACAGAAAAGAGGAAATCACAGGGTGAAGCTGCCATGCAGATCAAGAAAAAGAAGAAGGAAGATAAAATGAAAGATATCACACCAATGGTCCTTACTGATGGGGACCTAGAGAAAATTGGAGATAGGATTTAGGAGGTGACAACTGAATCCTAGAACATAGTAGAAGATCACTACGATGCACTTCTGACCAATGTCGAAGAGAAAATCATAGAATTGAATATACTGGTGTAGATAGTCAGAAAAGCAACATAGATAGAGGAAAGAGTTGGAGTAGAAAGGCAGATAGAGCCTACACTTGCAGTGAGGTTAGCACATATACCTACAAGAGCCCTATAGTTTGACTCTATTGAACTATAGTAGCAGGATAAGGAATGGAAGCATGTAAATATGAACATCATAGCGGTGCTATTGCAAAGATTACACAAGCTTCAATTGGAAATTATAGAAGAGATGAGGTTGCATGAACAACATACCTCGCAACTAAATATTCAACTAGAAAAAGAGTGAGTTACAATTTGGCAGAAGCTTGAGTAGGTGATCCAAGAAAGGGATCACGTATCACAACAACACCAAAATATCAAGGATGCAGTGGAAGCAAAGTGCAGAGAAATTTCAGACATTGATGTTTGAGAAGAAGAGCCAGTATAAGACGAGGTCATGAAGCTTGACCTTGCAGTGAAGGGATATAAGGAGAAAATTGTCGCAGTGCAATTCAAGTATGAAGTGCAAATCAGTGAGCTGCAAATGAAGTTACAACCAACTACACCAAAGGAAGTACAGTATTAGAAGGAGACTGACCTATTGAATACAATGGCTAGCATCTTCGCATCAATGACAGACTATGGAAAAATCTTGGATGAAATTCTACAAATTTTGACTTCACTACAAGAATATCCATATATACTAAAATTGTAGGAAGAAATATAGTAGAAGCAACAAAAATTAGAAGAAATTCGAGCATCTACGAAGACCTTACCAATACTGTAGAAGCTCACAAAGATCAATGAGTCAAAGACCCTCCAAAAGAAAATTGAGGAGTTGAAGAAGGAAGAACATGTCTTAATAGAGAGGGCTTAGCCTTGGAAGGATGAGGCTCTCCAACTATCCCAGGTAGTAAATGAGAAGATTCAAGAGCTTCAACAAAGGGAGACAAAATTGGTTTGAAAGGCTGTAGAACATGTGACAGAGGCACTGTTGGAGGAAGCGCACAATGAGGAAAAGCAGGTAACAGGGACTCTGCATTAGTTCAACCAGGCCTACAACAACATCACAGCAAAAAACATAGCAAAAGAAGCTGAGTGACTCAAGATGAGTCACATGTGAGCATTGGGGCCTGATGGGTGTAGCCCAACTTGGCCTAGATTTTGGTGAAGACTCCATAGTTTTTGGAGCATAGTGTGAAGTAAAGAATGCAATGGTAAATATTGGTGAAGACTCTGCATTAGTCAATTTGTAAATATTCAACAAAGACGACCTATTACAGAGCACATTCAACAATTCCAAAAGTTGAAATTTGGAGTAAAGAATGTTTTAGAGGATAACTTGTTAGACCTATTTATGGGTAATTTAAAGGAAATCATCCAACACGAGGTGTGTCTCTTTGAAACTAAACCTCTAGAGCATGCTTTCAATTTGGAAAGGAATGTTGAAAGTAAAAATATGGCCACTAGAAAATTGGTCACTAATAACTATAGAGAAAATTAGTCTCTATTTCTTAAATCGACAAGGTTAACTCCTCAACAAATGGATGAGAGAAGAGAAAAGGGACTATGTTTCAACTATGAAAACAAGTATAGTGAGGGGAATAAATGAAATGAGAAGAAATTATTCTACGTAGACTGTGAAGATGAAGAAGATCAAGAAGTGGAAACTTCACAAGACCTAGAGTTAGAAGAAACTACTCCAACAATCTCTTGTCATGCATTGGATGGCATCAATACTCCACAAACCCTCAATATAGAAGGATATATCAAAAGGACAAGGGTAACATTATTGATTGATTTAGGTAGTACCCATAACTTCATCAATTATAAATCGGAAAAACTTCTTAATTTCTCTGTATATCCAACACCATAATTTCAAGTGATGACTGCAAATGGAGGTAAGATAAAAATTTTAGGGAAGTGCAATAAGATTAAGCTATATATGGGGGCCTATTTATTGGTTAGTCCCATGGTAGAAATCCAAATGGGTGGTGTTGATGTTTATGCAAGAAGGAAGAATCCTTTCTTTCAAAATTAGCAAATTTTAAAGGAAATAATTTACTCAGACTCATCTATGAAAAAGAAATGTCAGCCATACTACATGTTGTTAAGAAATGGTGTCCATACCTAATAGGAAGACACTTAAAATTAAACAAAGATCATGATAGTAAAAAGTACTTATTGGATAAAAACTTTTCTTGAGAATAACAACAAACATGGGTCACAAAGATGTTGGTTTATGACTTTGAATTTATCTATAAAAAGGGAAAAAATATTGTGGTAGATGCACTCTCAAGGAAAGAGGAAGACACAAATGGTTTACTATGTGTTATTTCCATTCAACAATCTGACTAGGTGGAAGAATCAAGGATAAAATTGTAGCAATATGAGAAGATATGTAAGATAATTCAATAGCTATAGGAGGACCCTGATGCAATAGAAGAATTTAGATGGAATAAATATTTATTATGGTATAAACAACACTTATCCTTTTATAAGAATTTCCAATTCAAATAGAAGGTCCTATTGGAATTACACAACTCCTATAGGAGGAAATTCAGGGCCATTGAAGACATACCATAGGATCAAGAAATATATTTTTTAGTAAGGTCTTAAATTAGATGTGAAAAAACTTGTAGAGGAATGTGTAATATGCCAACAAAATAAAGGAGCGACTATCTATACCCGAGGGCTCCTTCAAATATTATCATACCAGGAAAACATTAGGATGAAGTTTCAATAGATTTTATCATGGTTTTACCAAAATATTAATGAAAGAGCGTCATTATGGTAATGGTAGATCGAATGAAAATGTGTGCTCACTTTTTCTCTCTTTCTCATTGTTGGAGAAAATTTTAGCTGCATAGACCTAGGGTTCGACCACAAGGTGCCAACAAACGTTTTTATCATAGTCTAGATGGTAACAAGATTCATTCTACCAACTAATTTATTCATCATAATTACATTTATTCATGAATAATTAGAAGAAAATTAGTGTGGAAATAGATAAAGACATAACAAGGGAGTATTAAAGAGATCATAGAGAAAATTTAAAATGGATACATAAATCAATCACCTTCATTCATGAGACACATATCTATGGATCCCCAAAACGACCTACTTATATTATAATTAAAGATCCAATTAATTACAATATAGATCTATAGAGATTATGCAAGATCTTTCATAACTCTTTCAAGATTATATAATAGAAGAAGATTACAACAAAATGCATGAAGGGGCTTCAATTCTCCTTCCAACAAAATGATGGCTCAGTCCTTCTATTCTCTGTTCACAACTTGATCCATGTGGTTTTATATAGGTTTTCCCTTTTAATTTTATCCATGCTCACTTGATTTACTCTGAATTAACCACCTTGACAATATCTAACTGCTTGGTCCACTTTTCACTTGATTCTTTCAAATTCAACTTCTTAATCCTTCTTCCGTGGCCTTGGTAAGGCCTGATGTAACTATTATTTTCCATCACTTTCTTCTTTCTTATTTATGTTTATTGCTTTCTGGTTTGCTTAACAGTTTTCTTCTCTCTTTTCACTACTTTTCATCATGGCTCTTTTTTGGCACAATTTATCAAAATTGCTTCAAAAAACAAAGAACCCAATAGGACTCAACCAAAATCTATTGACTCACCCTCAAGTCAATCTATTGCTTGCACACTTGGTCTTTCTTATGTTTGCACAATTGATTTCGATGTGTTTTTTCCTTGAACTGATGCTTCTCCTTCAAACGAAGGACCCAACTCAGGAACTATCTTCAAAACTTGGGTTTTAAAGTTATTGTAGTCATCCATTATATCATCTTTCCATGTAGTGATCATAGTAGTATCCTTGTCAACAAATTGGGTCACACCCTCTAAAGTTGGTTTCTCAAGGCAGGAAATACGCAATGTTCTCCAGTGAGTATCGACATCATAATTGAGATTTCAGAGTTGAATGTATTGGGATTTTGTTGCAGGTTGAGGATCTTGGAGAATAGTTTTGGCCTTATATGATTCCTCTTTTGTGCCATTAATCTACTTATCAATCCCTTCATCTTGATCAAATAATTTTTGTTGTTTCATTAGGTCTGTGGTTGCAAGGGATTCCTACATTAATTGTTTGGTTTGTTCTCGCAACTGATATAGAGGTTCATTATTCTTAGAAAGTAATCCTGACCAATCCTCGACTTGATAGAATATATCTTGGGAATCTCATGTGAGTTGCTGGAGCATATCTTGGTGAGTGGATCCCTGTTTAATTTCTTGATTGATCTGCTACTGGAATCAGTTTGTAGGACCAAAAATAGAATTTAGTAGCACAAAAATAGTATGGCATAAATCCTTATTGGCGGCTACTAGATGTGTGCAGGAAATATTAATATATTCAAGACAGTGCAAAGGCTTGTACAAATAGATGTATTCTAGTGTAGTAAAGGCATACCCCACAATTATTGGCCACATTTTTTGGACTGTGGTAGTGATGTATTTGACCTACTTCTACAATTTTTCCTCCAAGAACAACTGATCATGTTCCTCAAGAATAGTAAGAAGTTATTGTGTTTGTTTCTCATGTGAAATTACAATTTCATTATACTTAGAGTCAACAACAGTTAACTGGTATTCTAATTGTATAGATGAGGCTATGATTAAAGTAAAAAAATATGTTTTGAGGACCAATTTTGAAGATTTGAAGTAGACAGAGTATCAATAGGGGAAAATTTAGCCTGCAATGTTTGGCCACTCGGAACAAACTTCTCAGACTATCCTTGTGGTGAAGGCTCAGGCACATGATCCCGATCTTTCTAGATATCTTCCCATAATTTAGCAATCACATAAGAAGGAAGAAGGGGAGAAATATCAAGAGTTTGGGTAAATAAATGCGAAAATTCCTTACAATAGTTGGAATCCTGAATAAAGAGAGATAAGTCTACTAGAGAAATGGGGTGGCTTGTTTATGGTGGAAATGTAGATAAAGTTTATACGGGTGGCAAAATAATTGTCTCTGGAATCTATTCTCATTTGTTTCTATTCTTAGGCTCATAAATGTATTCCATATCTACCACATTCTCAGTGGTATCCTTGGGGTTAAAATGTTGGGAAGGATTATCAGAAATAATGTCAGAAGGTGTGACAGTCCTTGGTGATGTAATAAGACTATGTTGCAGAGATGTGGTGGGTGAAGGGATAGTCTATTCTTCAATGATAGTTGTAGGGAAAATGGGATCTTCAGGCTTGTTGTAAGGGATATCAATAATAGTTGAAGAAATAACAAGAGGAGTAGATAGTTTTTAGGCAACAACACCAAATGTTTCCTAGGAAAAAACAAAGGCATCAAAAGGTAAGAAAATAGTAGAATTGACATCAAAAACGGTAGAAAGCCCTGAAGATAAAGGAATTATATAAACAAAAGGTAGAGTTAGAGGTTTAAATGTCCTATCTTAATAAGGAACAACATCATATATAGAAGTGGTTTTTACGTGTGGACTCACTAGTGATTCAATACTACAAAGAGTGGCATTAATGAAAGATAAGAACTCCTAGAGCCACTTTAACATAGGCCAAAAATCAGAGGCAGGTGTAGCCAAAATTTTTTGGGATGATGATGGAACATTAGAAGATAAGCTTTATGGTGTTAAACCATCAAGAGAATAAATGGTTCCCTTAGCATTCTCCATTCACTGAATTTCAGGCCAAGGCATGAGTTCATGATGGAATGCTTCCTCTGGCATGTAATATGGCAATGCATGCATCTTGAAAGTTTCTTTATTAACAACCTTAGGCTTAACATATGTATTTTTGTTGGCAATGTTGAATCACATTTGGTAGGCATACTTGTCCAGAATGGACCTAGCTACCCTAATGATCATCATGGTGGCATTGAGCATCTTGCTATACCAAGCTTCAAATGCTTTCTCGTTGTGGGCATGATTTAAAAAATTGGCCTGGGCTTGCTATGGAGCATATTTGAGCACAAGAGATTTATCATCAAGAACTTCAACCACTATTCAACCCTAGGGAGAACATCACTTCATCATTGCAAAAACAACTACTGTATATCCGTAAATAAATTCAGTGGTCATATTATATACATCCTCACATGCAACAAAAAAATAATCTTACATAAACTTACACCAATTTAGTGGTGCATCCTATACAAAAAATTTGACCACATAAATGGTATCTAATATGCATTCTCCTATTGTATAATGTTGCGTAGCTTTCCCAACAATGATATAGCATTAAAAAATATTCTTTTTCATTATTAATGGGTTCATTGAAAGCTCCACAACCTTCACATTTAGTGCTATCCTTTTCATAGTGATTGACGTTGCCCATTTTCGTATCATGCTTTGAGGTGCTTTGTAACACTGTTGAAATATCTTGACCATGCAGGGATAACCCGATGAGCTTCTGAATGTCATCAACATGAATTGGGTACTCACTCTATAGCCATAGAGAACTATTATGGATCATGTTGATAAGAAACCTTGTGCACCACATAATTTCATGTATCATTCCAAATACAGGAAAATCCTATAGTTCCATGATAGTAGACATGTGCCAGGGTTGAAACTTTGGCTTGATTTATGAAACAATTTCACCAGATGGAGTTTAGGTGGAATGCATATATACTTATGCATGCAATGCTGGAAACAAATTTTAGTCTGATAAGTATTTATCCAATTTCTGAGAAATATTTTTTGGTGAAAATTACATAAAGATTAATTTGTTGATGTGTTTCAAACCAACCAATATGGTTCATCATTAGGATAAGATGAAAAATTAGATCATGGTAGCAAGTTACATAGATATGCAAGTCATTCCAACAACTAAATTGAAACAACTACATTTGACTAAGTCAGAAATTGGGTAAAGGATTAAATTTATAGTAATATTGTTAATAAAATAAAATATATTTAAGATATATTTTAATATATAAATTTTGTTTGAATTAACTAGGGATAGGAAAAACTAATACCACAAAAATAAAATAAGATTAAGGAATACTGATGGGATATAATAAAAAGAAATATATTTTAGATATTATTTTAATATACAAATTACGAAAGCTTTGGACTAAGGGATAAGAACAAGCCAATAAACAAATAAATAAAATATAGAAAAGGGGACTAAGGACTAAAGGAGGGATTCTACCCAATCCTCAAAACGAGACATGGGATATATAAAAGATAAAATACCAATGGTAAAAAATATATTAAAAAAACACTAAAGACAAAGGAACATAAATAATTTAATAGAAATTATTAATAAAAGAAAACTCGAAAAATATATAAAATCGAAATTCCATCCAATGGTAAAAGGTTGAAAATAAAAATAAATTAAATTGAATGAAAAAACCTAAATGGACAAAAACTATAACAAAGGAAATGGGATGAAATATGGGATCCTAAATCCCGGGGGCATAAATCTAAAAATAATATTAAAACCATTCAATCAAAAATAAAACGTTAAAATAAAATACAAAGGGAAAACAAAGAGATAAAAAACAACCACAAGGATAAATAAAGGCTAAGAGGAAAGGGAAGGGATCCAACATCTGTTGATTTTCCGGTCATCATCCCTATTAATATTTCTAGGCCTCCTTTAAATTTCAATCGTCTCCCTAAATTTCTGGTCATGAAAGTGAGCAATATTTGCAATCAACTAGGCCTCCTCAACGCATATGTGATGCTTTGTCTTATCTGCATGTTCTACCAAAGTGCGTCTTCACTAATCCTTTGATTTATAGAGCGACTTGTTTCACCAATATATGGGCTTCTGCAAGAAAAAGGTATAACATGAACACCCTTCATATCCTTAGGGTTTGCCGGGTCCTTTACAGACTTTAAGGAACTACATATGGTGCGAAGAGGCCTAAAGGATGAGGGAACATTATGCTTCCTTAGGATTCTCGCAATCTTGTCAGTGGTCCCTTGGATGAAAGGGAGATGCACCCTGAGTGGTATTTCTTAATCTTAGGACTTTGGCTAGCTTTAAGGAAAGATTTATTCACTTGATGCCTATTATATCCATTATTAATGAAAACATTAAGGAGATGGTCTTTCTCTTTGGAGAGGTGATGTCTACCACAGTTTATTTCTATACTTACCTAGTATATCCTCTATCAGCTCAATGTGGTTAATAGAAAATTCGAAAGGAACAAGTGTCTTAGTGGGGTGAACCATAGTGGAAGGTGGATGATTGTAAAAAAAATAAATAGATGGAGACTGATATACTGAGGGAAAAAATGGTTGAGATGAGGAAGCCATGGCAAAGGACTGGGGAAAATATAAAACACTTTTGAATGATAATGCTTCGATTCCAAAGACTTATAGAAATAGATATAACATTATTGTAATGAACTATACTATTAGAAATTAAATGAGACAACTCGAAAAAGTTGTGGTTGATTCAAAAAAATCATGAAAGTCATAACTCAAATCCCTAAGACATGACATAAATAACCAAAAGGGATATGGAACAAAAAATAAATAAAATTATAGGTACATCATTGAATTATACTGGAAATCAAATCACCAGAAATTGACTATTAAGGGAAAAATACTCGATGATTGAAAAGACCTTCATTAAATGACTCAATAAATTATAGGAATGAGGAAATATAGATCCTTTACCACATTCGGTTATGGTGGGTTACAACTAAGAAACAACACAAATGACTTACAAAATTAAACTGACTAAACGAACTAATACAACAAATTCACTCCTAAACCTAAGTTGCACTTCCTAATAGACAATAGATAAAACAAAATGATTTTAGTGACCATAGTATGGTTTCAGGAATGTGTCATTCACCCAACTAGGAAAATTAATTACATCAAGTTGTATGAGAATTATGACCCCATATTCTCTTATTTATATGACAATTAAAGGACCCAACCAGTGCATTTGTAGCCTTGTTGGATGCTTAAGATACTTACTATCATCTAGCAAGAATTGATCTCCCACAAAAAAAACGAACTTAATGTGTCGATCATGCGAGCCTTTCTATCTCTTCTTCTCCACACATTGGTGAGAATTAGCTAGAAATCATTGTTATTTTAATGCATGTAACTCGTGTAGAGGCTTTGGAATATATTCATCATCGAACATTATGGTGGTCTATGGAATGAACATATTCCAAGCAATGAACTCAACAGGTACCACAACTTCTCTACCATATACAAGTTGGAAAGGGGTATACTTGTGAAATATCTTTGTTGTAGTCCAATAAACCCATAAAGTAGAAGGAACTCTCTCATCCTAGTCATCCCAATTAGTAGAACACACTTTATTAAGTTCGCTCTCCAATATCTTATTAGAAGCTTCAATTGTTCCATTTTCTTGTCTTGATATGGATGATTTTTGTGGTGTTGTATCATGTACTCTTGCGCCAATGTGGAAATAGTATAATTGATGAAATGTAATCTGTTAACACTTGTCAAGCTCCTTAGACAACCAAACCTTATAATAATGTTCTCAAATGAATTTAGTTGTATTACTAGCAATACAATCTTTGACAAGAGTTGCTTCATCCCAACAAGTCAAATAATAAATTATGATGATGATATAGCGAGCATGTGAACGTCACACAGGAGGATTTTAGGGCCAACAAAAACAACAACCCATTTTCAAAGGCTTGAAGAGCTCTTATAGGATGCAACGGAAACTCATATCAGTGAAGGCCTTCCAACTATTTGACACACATTGCATTTCTTAGCATATTCATTTTCATCTTTGAACAGTGTCGGTGTAGTATGTTTGACTTGCATTAAATATCAAAAGTGTGAAATATGGCAGAGATACTAGAGAAAATAACACAATGAGATGATAGAAAATGGAAATATTCTATTAAATCTGTAGCAATATTTTTCACTTGCCCCTTTCAGGGGGAAACCTCTAGTATAGAAAATATCAATTACACAACACAGGACAAGACTTGCCTTACTATATTTGACTATACGTAGTTTCATAGGATAGAAAAACCTAACTACTCATGGTCCCTTGCATAATGCAGGCTAACAACTTTATTTATTAGCTATGGCTCATTATAACTAATTGTGGTCCTATTTTTATAAAGCAGGTCAACCACTTACAATCTTCATTAACGTGGTTAACCACTTACGAGATTTATTTATTAAACTAACTAATCATGAGTCTTATGAAGTTCCTTGTACCTATTACATTAATAAAGGGGTTAGGTTTGGATTCTAACATGCCCTTCCCATTCAGAAGCAACTTTATCCTCAAGTCTAGATCTACAAAAGTTTATGGAGAATAATTGTTGGCTCCCATGTCACATCTTCTAGTAAGGTGTCTTTCCACTGGAAGAGGACTTCCTTGATAGTGCAGTTGCAAAGATGTTGTGCCCATGAATCTATGACCTATTCAAGTTGGATTCAAATATAAACTTCCTCATCTAATTCATGTAGTATGGTCTTTACCTTGCAATTATGTCCCATGAATTACTTGAGGCAAGAGACATGGAAGACGTGGTGGATTTTTTAAGTCATCGACAGGGAAAATTTGTAGGCAACATAGAAAATATGTTGAATCACTTGATAAGGTCCATAAAATTTTGGAGCTAATTTTTGGAAGCCCTTTTCTTTGAGAGGCATCTACTTATAAGGCTAGTGTTAAAGAAACAATTGGTCACCCACTTGAAAATACCTTTCCAAGTGAACTTGTTAATCTTGTTGCTTCATTCAATTTTTCACTTCATGTATCTTATTCTTCTAAAGAACATGAGTGGTGGATCGATTCTAAAGCAACTTATCAACTTCATGCACTTAGGAAGATCATAGAAGTAAAAGGTTGGTAAAGGTGTGAGTTGGACACACACCACCTCATATAGTGTCATCTTCGTTTCTTCATGATAATTAGAATTATACCACCATTCTACCAAAGGTAACCAATACACCCATTGATGTTGTTTGTCCAAAGCAAAGCACCATAGACAGGTCTCCAAAAATTTGTTTACTGCTTTTCTTTGACCATCTGTCTAGGGGTGATATGTTGTACTCATTTAGAGTTGCATGCCATGTAGCTTGAATAACTCCTGCCAAAAATTTCTAGTGAAGTTGGGACCACAATCAAACACAATAGAAGTAGGCATGCCTTAAATTTATAAAATTTGATCCATGAATACTTGAGCCACCAAAGCTGGAGTGAATGGGTGTGATAAGGAACAAAAATGGGCATATTTGGAGAGTCAATCCACTACAACCATGGTGACTAAATTCTTGCATGGTTTAGGGAGACCTATAATGAATTCCATGGAGACATTTATCCATATATAAGTAGGTAGCGGCAAGGGTTTTAAGGTTCCTAGTGTCTTTATTGTTTTCCCTTTGTTGCACTAGCAGATGTCACATTCAGCTACAAATATAAGAATGTCTTGTTTCATCCCTTCCCAAAAGAAAGAGTGGCATGCATGAGCATAAGTCTTCTAAAATCTCATATTTCTTGCTATGGGTGAGTAGTGTGTCTCTTCTAAGATGGGTGGTTTGAGTGTGGAGTAAGGGGAGAGAACCACATGCTCCTCATATCAAATAATATCATCTGGCTAAGTGTAACCTGCTAGGGGGTTAGGATATTCTTGTAACCTTTGGATTAGTTGGGAAAGAGATGGATGGGAAAAACATTTATTTTGTGATTTTGTAATCCAAGATGGCATGGGTAAGGAGAGGGGTAAGAGGGTGTCATCCTCCTCAAATTATCATGACAAGTCATCGACCACAACATTGTATCGACCCTTCTTATAAAATATCTCATAGTCATAGCCCAACATTTTGGTAAGCCATTTATTTTTCTATGGAGAGGATAAGCACTCCTCCAAAATGTACTTCATACTATGATGTTCAATTCAGATCTGGAAGCTTTGTCCAAGCAAGTGTGTGCACCAAGTGTCGATTACATGTAGGATGGCCATCATTTATTTCACATAAGTAGATTGACCCAAACTTTTTCCACTTAATTATTGGCTTGTGAAGGCAACTGGTCAACCTTCTTGCATTAATACTGCTCTAATGCAAGTCTCTAAGGCATCACATTTGATCATAAATGGTTTTGTAAAATCTGGGAGGGCCAAAATTGGGGTGGAACATATTTCCTATTTGAGATCCAAGAAGGCCTATTGAGCTACGCTTTTCCATAAGAATGCATTTTTTCTTGACAATAGTCATCAAGGGTCTGGAAATGCATCCATAATTTCTGACAAATTTGTGATATTATCCTGTGAGGCCCAAAAATCTCAACAAAATTTTTAAGGTACAAGGTTGTAGCTAATATTTCATTTCTTGAATATTTTTTGGATCCACCAATACTCCTTCACAGCCCACAATGTGTCCTAAGTACTCCACCTCTTCCATTCCAAAAGAACACTTGGAAAATTTGACAAATAGTTTATTATCCTTCAAAATTTTTGATACTTGGTAAACATATTGAAGATGCATTTCCCATGTTTTGTTGTAGATGAGTATATCATCACAAAATACCAAGACAAATTTTTTGAGATGTGGCTTGAGAATGTGATTCATGAGACTTTGAAATGTGGTTAGAGAATTATAAAGAACAAAGGGCATAAACAAAAAATTAATAGTGACCTTCATGTGTTCTGAAAGTTGTCTTGGGAATGTCTAATACTTTCACTTTGATTCATTTTATCTTGAGAAAAGATCCAACTTGGTAAAGAAATGTGTGCCATGGAGTTCATCAAGGAGATCATCGACTGCTGGAATAGGAAACTTAGCCTTGATGGTGAGCTTGTTGATGTCTCTGAAGTTAGGACACATGTGCCACTCCTCATCTGTATTTAATACCATGACCACTAGGGATGAATAATGGATGGTGTTGGGACAAATAATGTTTACTTCTAGGAGCTCCAGAATAATATTTTCACTCTCATTATTTTGTGTGAAAAGGATACCTATAGGGGTGGACATTTGGTGGTTGGATACCCAGAATTAAAGTGATGATATGATCATGCTAACCCCAAGAAGGGGTAACTCCTTGGGTTTTTCAAACACCTGTTGGCGATGACTCAATATCTTTTACAGATCAAGATGAATGTTGGCAGAGATTGATTCAATGGCTTGGATTGCATTGAATTGAGAAACTACCCCATGGTGTCCCTTTTTTAAAAGCTTCTCCATTCTATGCAAGTTGATGATAGTAGAACTTGTTTGGGGCTCTTAGAGCGTATGAGTGTGTCCATTCTACATGAAGCTCATATATAGCTCTTAGAAGTCCACGGTAATGGGGCCTAGTGTGCAAAGCCATTCTGGTTTGAGGACGATGTCACAACCTCCCATTTCAATGGAAAACATGTGGGTTTTAAGGTGATAGTCCCCCATCTGGAGCTTGATGTTACCACAACATCCTTCACATTTCATGGTCCCCCCATCAGCTATAAGGCCCTGAAAATTGGATACTAGTCTCACAAAAAAGTGCATTGCCTCAACAACCCATTTATGGAAAAAAATTATGCATGTTGTCATTGTCAATCAACACCACCATCGGTTAATGCTGAATAAAGCCTCTGATTTTAGATGTTTTTAGAGAAGAAATGCCTGCTAATGCATGGAGTGAGATAATCATCTCATCAAGTGTTGTTGTAGTATCTATTGTAGTATCTTGGGGTTCCACTACTTCCTCCCCAGACACTTCAACGACTAGGGCCTCATTGTTTGGGTTCATTTTAATCATTTCAATATGAAAGAACTTTGGTTCCTTGCATTTATGTCCTACTGAATATTAGTCATCACAATAGTAACACAGTCCTTGTCTTCTCCTTTCAGCTAATTTTGTTGGCGACACCTTTTGCACCTTAAGGGTTTGGGTGGGGCCACTAGCATGGGTGGGGCATGCCTTTGATGTGGATTGAGAATTAATAGCAATTTTTGTGTCTAAGGCTTTGTGGAAAGCTTCCAATTAAGTAGTTAGTGGATGCATTCTAACATGTGCCCAGATGGCCTCCTTAAGGCCACTGATCAAACATTCAATATAGAAGGAAACCCTAGGCCCTTGATCCTAATGGAAAGTTGTTCAAATGTCATGATGAAGTCTCTTACTATACAAATTTATTTGAGCTCCATTAGGCAACCCAGAAAGCGAGAGTCCCATTCAAAATAGGCACGAATGACTTTAGAGAACATATTCTAGGTTGAATTTCATGCATATCATTTCTGATTCCATTGCCACCATTTATAGCATTCTTGGTCTAAGTAAAGAGATACCACATGTAGTTTTCTTTCATCATCCTACATATATTTGAGTTGAAAATATTGTTCCATTTGTGCTACCTACACTGCTAGGTTAGAATCATCATATTTGTGCATGTCAATCTTGCGTTCCTTATTTCCAAAATATTGGTGACACCCATGGAAATGATGATACCCCTCATATTGATGGTGGAAAGATTCTCCTTCCAGGTGGGCATCGACATGGTTCCCCTCCCTCATGGGGTCTTCATCCTTGAGGATTTGATTGATGGGTTCCAGGGCCTTTACAATTTCTTCTTTGACTTTGATGGTGAGGCTTTCTTTTAGGTCTTACACTTTCTTCTCGAGCTGTTCCTTAGAATGAGCCCTCATAGTTACCATACAGTTGCTTGGGTAAAATATTGACTTACTTAAAATTAGTATGGTTGCAATGGGTGTGAGACAAGGAGTTTGTTGATGTAGGTCACTTCAAATCACTTCTGAAAAAATTGGGATTGCACAAAAAATGGACACTTACTAGCGGATAGTATCATTGTGATCAACTCTCTGTCTTGAATCCTATGGTATAGGTCTCTTGCAAGTATAATTTTGGGAACAGAAAACTTGTTTTTTTACCTTGATAGGAGTATAACTCCTACCTAATCAATATAGCGATGACCTATTGAGAAATCTAAAGAGTGGTAGATAAATTTTTTATCTTATTATGACATACTTTGTGATTTTTTTCAATATTGTTATTTGAATTATATTTCTTATCATCATGACTAATTTCAAGCAACAAATATAAGAGAACACAATATGTAGGTATGATTTCAGGGAAAAACCCTACTCTAGATGAAAACCTAGTTAAAATTCTTCCTTCAATAGATTCAAGATGACACGAACAAGACCCTTACAGCCTAGACTCAAGACTACCTCCATCCATCAATTCAACCTTGACATTCGTCAGTTCTATAGATCCTATAGTAGTCATTCTTCTTCACACTTTGATCCTTGCAATGGAAATGAACAATGATAAAGTTATGATCGCACTGAGATACTAAAGAACCTAGACTACATCACTATGATAACATCGAGACATTCAATATGGTAGCAATGTGATAGCACCAAGATACATCACTATAATATCACCAAAATGTCATCATTGTAATAGCACTAAAACTAATCTAGCACCGAAACTGTGAGACTTGAATAACACTGAGTCACTGTGACATATCATGAAATTTTGTCCATTACAATTCATATTCTATATGCCTATAATATTACTGAAGCTTTTCTCCATGGTTACTGAAATTATCTCTGAGATCACAAAAAAAAAAAAATTCACTGAGACCACCGAAACTTCATCTTTGAGATCACCGCAACCTTCTCTAAAATCCGAGCTTCTGATTTTTGATGTTATGTGAAGTAGTAAGGCTTGTATATATGGTGTTTCGTCCATTATATATGAGTTGACATGATCATCATGAAGATATGTGTCTTTGTGTAGGCCAACATGTGTGTTGGTTGCAGGAATTGTGATTAGGCAGACTCCTTCAACACTTAATTGTCAACCTGGGAGTTTCGTAAACTTAGAGGCGACGCACAAGAAATGAAAAAAATGTTATGAAATTTTCCTAACTCTATTCCTACTTCCTTAATTACAACCTTGCAAAATCGAAAATAAAAGATCACCTAACAATTTACGCCAAAGAAATTCTAATGCTGGAATGTGAAAGAAAGTAATTTTGCGGAGAAATAAATGAAAGGAAATTTCAAACTCTTGTAAAAAATCCTGACTAATTGAAATGGAAATCTATATCTATCTTTAGTATACTTGTATGTCAGATTAATAATTGGACCCTTGAAGATGTCTGACTTCTCTATAGATCTTTCTCCTTACACTAAGCTATTTTTTTTTCCACTGGAAAAATCGTAATCTTTCATTATGATTGAAAAATTACATGTTGTAGATGCCTCTTGGCATATGCTGTAAATAGATTTCAAAAAAGGATGCTCAAAAAGATGCATAGATCCTTCACACCACGCAGGGTGTATGGATTTCAGGAAGTAAACATGTAATAGCAAAAATATTTATGTACATGTGGGGAAAAGTCAGACTTTTCGCCCTTTTTTCTTCTGAACCTTTCTCCAAACCCCCTATGACTCTGTGGGAGTTATGAGTGCTAATGCAGTTTCAGCCACTAGTTGTGGATTATATTTATCAAAATCTGATGTGTCTGATGTGTGTTGGAATTTATTTCTGCCCATATCCATTTCTGCTCTTCTTTCTAGTGTTGTGTCTAAATCTTCTTGTGGATTTGTGTCTTCTGCAGCTAGTTCTTTATTCATCTAATTGTTCTCATTTGGGTTGGCATAATCCATTTCTTCTTCCTCCTTGTCATCCAAGGGAGGTGGTGGAATTTCCATCCCTTAGCTTGTTTTTCCGTTTTCTTCTTTCTGTGATTGTCTTTTTTGACTGCTGGGCACGTGCTTTGTAGGTGTCCTGCTTGTCTGCAGATTCAACATCTGAATGCAGTATTTTCATAATCTAGTACTTGTTTCCAGCTGCTCTGTCTATGCTTCAGCTGAATTTGGTCTAGCAGGGCTTTGCTGAGGTCTACTTCCACACATATTCGTGAAAAAGTATATATTCTTTCCTCCACTAGTTAGGTGTCCATTTTAATGTAACGCCCAATAGTATTTCCAATTCCAGTGATTACTTGATGATTCCAGAGATGTATTGGGAGGTTGTGTAGCCGTACCCAAACTAGCATCTTAGAGACAGCCATTGTGTTTGCATCAAAATCTGGGAACCATGGTGTGATGAAGAGTCCAGTGGATCCCCAAAACCAAGGTCCGTCCTGCATTACTATGTCTCTGTCTATTGCTGATAGAAATTTCACTATAAAAAAACCCTTGGAGCAGAGATGTATTTCACAGTGCGTGGTCGAGTTCATGAAGATCCAAAGAAAAATATCAGTCGATTTGGGCCAAAAGCAGTTAAATCTGCATATTATTTCTTGTCTTTCATATATGGTGCATTGCTCATCTATTTCTGGTGTATCTATGTTGTATTATGGGGTGTGGTTCAGCTGTTCCACAATGTATGGCCTGGCATCCATACCTGTCTGGTTGGGTGCTTCTCCTTCTGTGTTTTTCCCTTGTAGGACGTTTTTGAACGAAATGCTACCTGGGTTTTCCCCAATTGAACCAGTACCACTTCCTCATACCCTCTCTGAATTCATTGTATTATTGGTTGCACCCCCTCTTAACCTCATATTGAGGATGATTGTTGTCAGAGGTGCGATTTTGTATTCCCAAAGGTATTTTGTGTCTTGTAACACTCTGCCCCCTTGTATCAAGTTTTGAGTCCTGGTGGGGTAACCCAACTATTGCATTATAGTTTCCTTCATTTGCTCGACAGTATCTATCTCTTTTACCCAAATTATTTTTGATTTTCCTTTTGGGTTTTTTACAAAAACTTGGAAACTGTGATCTCTTACCAGTATTCCAGATCTTGTTTTTGGTAGATCTAACCCTGTGAATCTATTTTTCACCTTTTGTTCGCATTGGCACAGCTTATTCAATAAGTGGGATTCCAGATCTGGCTCGAAAGAGGGTTGTTTTGCAATGAGAAGGTCTCGATCTAAAAACCCAAGAATCGATCTGTACTCTATGTCGTGGAGTGATGGATATGATGCCCAATCAGGGCTCAATGGCAGATGGATATCAGGATCGGCATCATAATAATATAGGTCAATGTTTTGATAGACAAAAAACTGGAATATTTCTTCATACCTTTGGCAGAGTCGGAAATTTTTCGTCTTGTGGGCTCCATTGTTGCTAGAGACAACACCCTCACTAAGAATGATCTCAAAGGTAGCTACGGCCTTAGAGCAGGCTGTCATATGGCCGACTCGTAAGCATTTCGTAAGCGCAACTAACCTGCTTATGTCGATCAGGGGTTTACCTGCTATCTTCGCCGCCTGGGGAGACCCGTATACAATAGATCTGGACAAATTTGTATCTTTGTTTTCCTTAAAAACCCTGGCTGTTGTAGATAACATAGTAACCTTACTCTCGGCGCATCGTAGATGACCAAAGTAGATCACGCAGATTTAGGCTTCATGTTTCTGGAATCTCTAGAGGTTTGGTCGACGTGAGTAAGAGCCATAGCTATCGCAGAGATCGGAACCCTCGCTCGACTCCAGATCCCACTATTCTGCCTATGATATCGTTCTCTATCCTTACACTAAGTTGTTATTCCTATACTCGTGTAATATTCCTGCTCTAGTATTGGAACAAACTTTATATGCTAGAAGTATATTTTACACTTGTACTAAAGATTTATTTCCTCATGCAGGGGCTCTAAGCCTCAGGACTAGATCACTCTATTCTCATATCAGGATATTGGTTCCTGTACTAGAATAGAGATACCTACACCAAGTTTTCAAATTTATTTCATAAAAGAATAAAGAGTGTGTTAACTTAAGGAAAGAATTTTCAAAGGTGAAAAGAAATTTGAAATAGCTTCCACAAGTAGAAATATGCTTCAAACCAACTTAACTTCAAAATAAGAATTAACTTCTAAAGTTAAAGCACACTTTTCTTCAATCAAGGAAATCCTTCATGTAACTAAAGAAACCATCTAGTTGTGACAACAAGATTTATCCCTGTAATAGTTATTCACACAAATCTGATCTTCATTTTTAACCTTCTTATTCAAAAAAATTCACTTTGAAATAATTAAATATGAAGCTCGATCCTTCCCTTAAAAGTATAAAGTGTAGGTTCAGATTGATGCATTATAACAACATTCATTATTTAATTACCAACGCATATTTAATTCAAGATATCAAGAATAATTCTGAAATATGAACATTTACTTGTAGAAACGCATCAAGACTCTTATGATAGAAAAGAATGAAATACCTTTTTTGTAATGAACCAAAGAAATCGACTTGCAGAACTGTAAATGCACTAGTTCAGGAATAATGTGCATGCGTGATCGAGGCAGAAATAATACTAAGCTTTGAAGAGAAGAAATTACAAAAGTGTAAGATCAAACTTAGTTAAGCATGCACACCATGGATCCATCACATAATGGTTATAAATGAAATCGAACATGAATTTTGTGAAAGAATGAAAGCATCTATTAATTCACACCTTGCATTAAAATGAAATCAACACACCTTTAATGAGAAATGAGAATGTGAGGGAGAAAGAACTGGGTTGGTTGGGCCCTAGCCAACCAGCTCATTTCCCTGTTTAGGAAAATTGGAAACTCAACTCTCAACAATGCATCAACACAGAACTAAAACACAGGATTGAAATAAAATGGCACAGTACCTTTATATTAAATTTTAGAATCAACAAATGTACATGGTGAAATCGAATCCAGCCCAGAATGAGGCCGATACCAGCAAAATTACAAAATACCACAGTTACAGTAGCATTGTTATCGCTATCTCTCGCTACCATTTTTTATCTGAATCCTACATTATATACATCCCTTTAGGCCTGCGGCCATAACCAAATTACATTCAACATTAGAATCTAAGCCTTTTGGCTGTAATGAAATAACAACAATATTACATGCTAAGCCTTTTGGCTGTTAAAAAATGGTAAACTTGAGCATTCGATCGACAACCTAATATTTATCATATCCTTGACTTATCTCTGCTCTGAGCCCAACTTTGAGATGACCGATTCTGAACGAGATGTCTGCATTAGGTAGTGAGCTGTCACAGAAGTTTAGGATTTTCCAACGGTGCAAGAATACTACCTGCACTCGACCATGCTAAAGAAATGATTAATACGTTACTTACCAAATACTTTAGGAAATAAGATATTAGTTGCAAAGAATATTAAAGGTATAAAATCTATAAGAATAATTAGTTAAGCACATTTGTAACCCTTAAATATGAAATATAAAGCTAGTGCAGGAAAAGGCATGGTTCTTAGACTAGTGTAGGAATAAGGAGGTTGTGAGGTTAAAACAGAGGTCTAAGGTTATGATTTTGATGTATCAAAGGGGTTAAAAATGAAGAAATTTATCCTACCAACATCCTTCCCTCCTTATGTTGTTGTGGGTCCGCACACTACATTTACCTATTGTAAAAAAGACAAAACAAAAGAGCCTCCCTTCAATTCTGAACTTGTTTGATGATCCCTGCTTTCACTGTCTTTGCCATTCTACCTCGAGCCTTTTTGAGTTTCTTGGTCACCTTTTTAAGATGTTTATAGCACTTTGAGGCCTAAAATTTCCATATCTTTACTTTTCTTTTTTGCTCCTTCACTTCTCCTTCCAACTCTACATTCATTTGCTTTTGCACTGTATTCTTCTCTTTCATGGCTTGGCTTAATATTTCCAAGCGATAAACATGCTGCTTGAGCTCTTCTATCTAATTGTTCAGACAAAGGATGGGGTTTTATACTGTCCATTTTTATGGTGCATATTTCTTGGTAGTCGATTCTAAACATGTGCCGACATCATCAGGTTTAAGGTTATCTTGGCTACCCAATTCTTGCATTTCACATCGTCAAGGGTTTCAATACCCATAGTTTCAATGTCACTAAGGGTCTCAGTACCCTACACATTCCCCTTACCAAGGGTTTCAGTAGTCATAATTTCAAACTCATTGAGGGCTTTAGTGTCCTCTGCCCTATCATCCATTTGACAATCCACTGGGTCTTTGCTTACACTCAACATCGTTTTTATTTTCTTCATCCTACCAAAGAGGACTGACAAGGGTGTGTCACCTTCCTTCTCTAAATAGTCTTAGTCGACCACTGTATGGGCTTCCACCTCAGTGAGGACCGAGAGGTTATTATTACGTGGTTAAGCAAGTGGTCAGTTGTCCAATACTATCGAGGAGGTTGACTATACATGACCCGCCCTTCAAGAAAAAGTCCTTCTCCTGGACGACCTCCTGGTCTTAGTAGGGTGTTGGGTCAGAGTTTCTATTTTTTCTTCCTCGCTTGCACTCTTCTTCTTGGTTGAATTCCCTACACCTCATCCCTAAAACGCATTTAAAATTCTTCCTAGGTCACATTTTTAACCTCCAGTTCTTTCTTGGTTAAAATTGCGATCAACCCGTGGTGGTATAACTTGTATGCAACATGGCTTGACTTCCCTTTTTGACATTTTTCTAAGCTCCTGAGCATATGATAATGAAAATTAATAGGCTTTCCAGACTCAAAATGCAGGAGAAATCGTATGTGATACACAAAGGTCAACGAATAAGGACCCTTGCAGGTAAGAAACTTTTGCAATACATAAAGGAGATCCTTCCATTTTCCAATCATATCATTACGCTAGAGACTATTCTTCCAGTACACCATTTTCTTTGAGTTGACCATGAATCGATTCGACAACTTCTTCTCTATCTTCTTCTTCTTAAACCATTGTTCTCCCACTGCTGCTAAACCTTTAGCTTGCGATATGGGCTCCTTTGTGACTTCAAATTCCAACGAACCAACCTCGGCTTACCTTCCATCGGGCGAATGCTAGCGCCACAACTGATTCGAATCCATCAAAATTTTGCAGAAACATGAGGAAGGAACTCAAATTCCTGCAATATTACAAGTCTATTTCTATACTTAGCCATTTTCTCCATCTCCTTCAAATACCATGGTTCAATCCTTACAGGCACCATTTTTCTGCTTGAATTCACCCAATCTCTATTTAAAGCTTTTGAAATAGTATTACAATATAAAGAACTCAAAATGATGGTTGAGCTATACATCCACCGCTATATTGGCCACTTCTCGAATGGTCATGCTTCATCATTAAAATTACACTCCTGGGACAGATGTGAATACGAATTGGTTCAAGTAAAGGAAGGTGATGATGAATGGGAAAGGCAATGGTTTAGATAATGATTCAATGTAACGGTCATGCGAGGTTGGATATGAAGCAAGGCCTATCATTGACAGGTGATGAGTCTTTCAAGAAGAGGTAAGTAATATATTTTGGGAGAATTGTACCATTCCACATTTACTTCATGATCTCACATAAGGTGTACTCAGTACTCATTAAAAAGATGAGATTTCATAACCTAAAATATCTTTGTACTTAAACAATCTCTTCCTAATTTACTAAATGATAAAACAAAGTGTTAATAATAATACAAATTATTGAATGCCATGATCTATAGGTGGTGTAGTTATTCTTACTATACAAAAATTTACAAACCAAAGATAAGCTTTTCAATACGCATTTTTGCACCAGGTGTTCCTACACCAGAACATGTGTTTTCCTAATTGGGCACACTCAACGGTGTGGATTCCTATACTAAACTTTCCTACACTGAACATGTTTACACTACACATGCCTGCACTTAAACATGCCTACACTAATCACGCCTACACTTGAACATTCTTGCAACGAACATGCTTGCACTCGAACACACATTCTTGCACCAGGGATATTTGTAGCATATATGGAAAGAGAAAAGGAACCAAAAAAATCTTGATAGGGTATAATTCATAGGCTAGATTAAAAAAATCTATTGGATATACAAGGGAGGTTTTATTTAGAATTATTTGGTGTTGATATATGCCTTCCAATATGATTTGTGAGTTCACATCATATCCTGCAATTGATCCATGAGGGAAAAAAAGAAGTGGGAAAAATGGTAAATTTTAGAATGGGAAGGAAATTAAGACAGTGAATTCAAGAGTGAGAACACCAAGAGGGACAAATTGAAAGGGATTTTGGGGAAACATTTTCAAGGGAAAAAGAGGGAAGTACAAAATCAGATAAGGAAAGTTTATTTGAAGAAAGGGATGGTAAAATTCATGGGATAAAAAGAAGAAAATAGAGGGAATTGTTTTTACGAAAATGGGAATATAATAAGGGCATAATTTCACCTGACATCTACCTGTATAGTGCTATTTTGAAAATTAAATGCAGTGGGAATAGATTGTTGCTTGGATAAAAAATTTATGTTCCTGCACTTGAACCTGCTTCTTCTTGGTACAGTTAACACATCTAAATATCAAGCAACATTCCCATTTTATTAGAATTTGATATTCCTATCAGCAATCTAGCTTTTAGGTTGATTCTTCTGTAATTATGTCAGTAAAACTGATTTTGAAAATCATAGGAAAATATCCTTTTTTTTTTTACCTCTTTCCCTTTTTAATTTTTTTTATTATTATATATGTATTTTTGGATTTTCTTTAAACTTCATTTAAAGAGAGAAGAAATCATATCACAATAGGCTAGCATAACCACATACCAACTGAAGTTTGGACTACTTCTGCACTTGCTGCATGAAATCTTCCTTTGTGATGGGCTAAAAGTATGCTTTAATCCTATGCCCATTCACAAGGAAAACTTAATTTCTCCCATCGATAGTTTTGACTTCTACAACCCTGCTGTCGAAAACTTGAATTACATCATATAGCCCCATCCAATGAGTATGGAACTTCCATTTAAAATGTTTAAATCTAGAGCCATAGAGAAGTACCCAATCACCTGGTTGGAATTGTTACTTCCTAATAAATGTGTCATACCACTTCTTGCATTGCTGCTGCACAAAAATATTCTATTGAACAACACCCCTTCGAAATTCATCCAACTCAACATTGTTGCTGTGCTTCTGAGAGATCTAGACCCAATTGAACTACAGTTCTGAAAGTATTTATCTGAAATTCAATCGAAAAAGGACTTGTTTTCCATACACCATCTCATATGGTGTATGCCTCATGTTATTCCTCCAAGTTGTTCATTAAGCCCATAAGGCTTCAGGAAATCGGCTAGCCCAATACTTCCTATGCATATTTACTTGTTTGTAGATTCCACCTAGCCATTTGCTTGCGAATGGTATGGTGTAGATTTCCTATGCCGAATCTTGTATTCATTTATGACTTCTTGTACCAAGTTAGGAACAAACTGCGGCCCATTTTCAAAACCAATTTCTCTAGGAACACCAAATCTAGTAAACATTTCATTAAATAGAAAATCAACAAGAAGTTTCTTAGTGGCAAAAGAAACAACTTTAGCTTCTACCCATTTAGTAAAAAGAATCAGTAAAAACCAAGATATGCTTTTTATTTAAAGATGTGGGTTTTATGGGTCCTACAAAATCAATAGCCCATTTTTCAAAGGGCTCAATCATAACTTGAGGACATAAAGGCATTTCATTGGCTTGAACAAGTTGACCCGTCCATTGAAAACTATCACAACACCTAACATATTTCTTGGCATCCTTAAACAAAGAAGGCCAAAAATAGCAAGTGCGTACAATTTTATATGCAGTGCATTTATCAACGAAGTGGCCACCGCAAGGTTCCTCATGGGAATATTTTAAGATATCAAACATTTCTTACTCTCTCGAACATCTACAAATAACAAAATCTGGTCCAGTGTAAAAGAAGTCTCCCTATATCCAAGAATCCGAAGCACTTTTCTGAATGATATTTTGCTTTTCACAAGTGGATAAGTGAGGTGGTGTTTTTCCGGTGACTAAATAGTTATTTATGTCAGCAAACCATGGGGATTTTGCTGACATAGAAAAAATATGCTATTCAGGGAAATCATTATTAACAGGAATTACTTCAACAGGAATATTTAATCTAGAAATATAATCAGCGACAACATTAGACTTTCTTGGTCTATCAATAATTGTAACATTGAATTCTTGTAATAAAAGAAACCACCTAGTCACTTTACCACTTGTTAAATGTTTATTAATTAAATATTTTATAGCAGAATGATCAGTATGCACATAAACTTCATATCTTGGAATGTAATATATGAATTTATTAATAGCAAAAATAACGGCTAAAAATTCTTTCTCAGTGATTATATAGTTAAATTCAGTAGATGACAAATTTTTGCTGATATAATAAATAGCATAGGATTGTTTATTCTCCTCTTGTCCTAAAGCTATGCCAATGGCAGTGTCTAAGACATTGGAGGAAATGCGAAATGGCAAGGACCAGTTTGGTCCTCTTAAAACTAGTGCATGTACTAATTTTTCCTTCAATGTCTCAAACAACTATTAGCAAGTTGTGGACTAGGAAAATTCACTATCCTTAGCTAATAATCGAAAAACGGGGGGTAGAAATTTTGGAAAAAAATTCAATGAATATTCGGTAATAACCAACATGTCCCAAGAAACCTCTCATTTCCCTTTGTGTTTTGGGTGTAGGCAGACGAATAATGACTTCAACTTAGTGGGGTCTACCTGGATACCTTTGTCAAAAACCAAATGACCAAGAACCACTCCCTCTTTGCACATTAATCTACATTTTTTATCACTCAAAGAAAGATGATCCTCCTGGAAATGTAAAATAACTTTTTCTAGATTTTTAAGAGCTTCATCAAGTGATTTACCAAACACAGAAAAATCATCCATATAAATCTCAACACATTCAAGGTCAACAAAAATAGCCAACACAACCCTTTGAAAGGTGGTGTGTGAATTACACAACCTAAAAGGAGGCAATCGATAAGAAAATGTACCCCGAGGGCATGTAAAGGTAGTTTTGTCTTGATCTAAGGGTGTGATCTAGATTTGGATATACCTAGTAAAGCCATCTAAAAATGGAAATTATTATTTATCGGCAAGGGTATCTAGCACCTTATCGATGAAAGGAAGGGGAAAGTAATCCTTGAGGGTGGCTTTGTTTAATTCTTAGTAGTCAATGCAAATACGCCATCTCCCATATTTCTTAGGGACTATCACTAATGGAGAGATCCACTGACTGTCAGAAATGGGATAGATGAAATTAGCATCTAAGAGTTTTTGTAATTCCTCTTTACCAATATCTCTTAGCATGGGATTCATTCTTCTCTGGGGTTTTTGGACAGGTAGGGCTCCCACTTGGATATAGATATGATTATTATAAGTCTCAGGAGGAATTCCTTTAATGTCTTTGTAACTCCAAGCGAATGCATCCAAGTGATCTTGCAACAGGGTAACAAGTTGCTCTTGTTGAGATGAATCTAGGTCTGAGCTAATGTGTAAATGTTTTCCTGTACTAATTTCAATAAGAGTGGTCTCAAGCTCAAGGGTATAGGAAGATGATGCCATAGTATGGGATAAGGAAGGATGGGAATTAGAATTTTCTTGAAAATTCAAACTAAATATCTGATGAAGTGTGTCAAAATCAGGCATAGTGTCTAAATTATTCAAGAAATCTTGTAATTCACAGTTCTAGGTAGACTTGGTATGATGATGAATCAAAGAGACAGACCAGGTCTCCTCATCATTGTTGTCATAATCTAACCATAAAGTGTCCTTGAGTTCCTGAATAGATCTATCAGATGGATATAAGGTGACCTTTTTCCTAGAGTCTCCATGTGAAATGTACATATCACAGGAGCAAAATCCAATATAAGCATCGGTTGTGGCAAGCCATGGTCATCCAAGAATCAAAGGATGTACTCCCACTGGATTCTTTGGTTGAAGCATAATGAAATCCATGGGGTATTCCTATGAATCTATAGAGACAACCACATCATCCAATACTCCATCGGGCTTGATTTTAGATATGTCTACAAGTTCAAGCATGGTGGGTGTAGGATGAATATGGCCCAACCCAAGTTGTTCCATGGTTTCCCTGGTCATAGCATTGATGGTCGCCCCCAGGTCTATTAATACATTAGAGATGAGGATATCACCTATCTAGATGGAAACAACTGAGTTTCTAGGATATGCCTATTTCTCCGTTGATACACATCCTATCAAACTCATCTGCTCTACCAACAAACTCAATGGTTTGAGGTTCTACTCTCTTCCTCCCTGAATTTTTAAAAGATAAATCCCTAATGATCTTTGTATAGATGATAATTTCTCTAATAGCCTGAAGTAAAGGATCCTTTATACAAAGATTTATTAACTCTAAAGCTAGAATGGACTCGGGGTCACTCTTCTCCATAGCCAATCTCTCTGGATTGGGGGCTGATTTAAAGAAGATGGTGAATATGAAGGTACAGGAATGGGCTGAATGGTGACATTGTTTTTCGAATGATCAAGAGTTTCCTCCTCATTTTTCTCCTCAATGATCACTGTGGATTGTTTTTGTTTTTTCTGGTTTAACTACCCTTCCCGATCTCAATTGAATCTCATTTATCCCAACCAGTAGGTTTTGATAGGTAGGAGAAGGGGACGGTCTAACTGAACGAATTAGTTGCACTGCTTTATTATTAGGATTCGGTACCTGTCGAGAAGGTAGTTGAGGTGGTCTAAATGGTGGTGGCAAAGGAAACAGTGGCATTGGTTGACTTTACTAAGGTAGAGAGGGAAAATATGGTTGTGACATATGGTGTGGTGCATATGAAGGAGGATATGATGGCATCTGAGAAGGATAGGAATTATATGAATGGTTTGGCTTTCTCCATCCTTATGTTTGAAATGTCTATCCTTGGTGAAAATGGTTTCCATTCTGCCAATGTTGAGAGTGATTACTATTATTATGATAGGAATATGGAGGTGCATTGTAACCATAAAAATGTGGTTCAGGAACCATACCTACACTTACATGTGGCCAGTTCGTTCGCGCTCCCATGGCATGTAATGGCTTAGGTTCATAATGATCTCCTTCAAATACAAATTTTAATCTAGGTATGGAGGGGCATTCCTCGATGGCATGGTTCTCTGCACAGGTCACACATTTATTAGCACTTTTTATATCATCAAAAAACTCTCTTAAAGGTTGATTTTTCCTACATTTTGGACAAAAGATAGATAATGAGTCTTGTTCTTTTTCTAGTTTTTGCTGAAATTTCAAAGAGTCTATGTGTTTGCTAACATTATTCATTATTTCAATTTTTTTGTTGTCCATTTTATTCTCCAAGCCAATGATCATAGCATCTGTAGATCCAAGTTTGTTAGTTTTGCTTCGACCTCCTCTAGCGGATCTAGATTGATTTCGTGAGAACTTCTTGCACAAGTCACAAATTTGTTCAAAAAGTTTTCTAAGCAATATCTCCTTGTCCTAATAAATTCTAATTATGTCTAGAATCCTTTGTAAGTTCTTGTAGGAAGAAGTTTCAAATAATACTTAAATCAAATCTGTGTTTGGACCTTTGGAGTGTATACAAAAATCTCTCTAAGTAGTCCTCCAAAGTCTCATCATCACCTTGTACAATACTGAAGATCTCGTTCTCCATTTCTCTAGTTTTACAATATTGCTGATATTTATTCAAAAATACTCTTTTCATTTGTTCCCAAGAACCTATAGTGTTTCCTCCTAGTCCCATGAACCAGTGCAAGGTTGAATCCTTAAGAGTTGTAGGAAACAATTTTAATTTCTGGGCATCAAAAGAATAATCATAACTCCTACATAGTATATCAAACTCAAAAAGAAATGATTCTAGGTCTTCGTGCACCTTACCATGAAAATGTGGAAGAGATGAAGGTGAAATATTCTTCATTTTCACATTCACTTATGATTTCACTATTGGAAATCCAAAAGGGGACTGCTCTTCATTTACATGATTCTCTCGAGTCCCTTCTACATGGTCTTCATGGTTAGCCATTATTGTGCCTCCAATTGGACCACTTCTAGAAGATGAATGTTAACTTTTTCTGATGTTAGGTACCTATACTACTAGTGTAACCCCTTAAGTTATTAGTAAAACCCCATTATTATATTGTTGTGCCCATGTAGTCCCCATATCGTTATTATTTTGCCCCATAGAAGCCCACTATTGTTATTGTTGTGCCCTTACATTATCATTGTTATGTCGGCTCTAATTATATTATGACCCCTTAGACTCCTATATATAGAAAGGAGGTCTAGTCATATGTATCATCCAATAATTTCTCATTTGTGTGATGTAAGGGAGGTTTCCCACTCAAAAATGCTAATATTGAAGTCATTAATCTATCTTTTCTATCTTTTTGTGAGTTGGTTTCATAACATTTAGTATCAGAGCTTTGGATTCTAGTGTTTTGTTGCTCCAAACAGGTCATCATGGAATTTTTCCTATAACTGTTTCATTATGAAGTTTCAGAAGCTTAAAACAAAACCCATTTGAGCCAAAATCGTTTTGAACCTTGTGTCCAAATTTTAAATCTTGTCTCGCTATATTGTGAGAGATATGATCTGAGGATGTTAGCGTTTTTGTAAGGTCCAGAATTCCATCTCAAACAGGTCATCGTGGAATTTTCGCTATAATTTTTTTCGATGTAGGTTCAGACTCTGAAATTAAAACCCACTTTAGCTGAACTATTTTTGAAGTGCGGGTCCAAATTTCAGATCTTTTGTGGCTATAGTTTCAAAGATATGATCCAAGGAATTTAGGGTTTTTGCAGGCTCCTAAATTACATCCCAAATAGATGACCTTGAGAAAATCGTCATAATTTTCTCTTTGAGTATCATATTGAAATTGTGTAAGATGTTACAGAAAGAGGACTGACTATAGTTTTTTGTGCATCATTTTCATGTCTGAAGGTTGAAACGGTGACATGTGGCACTTCGTACAAGTTCACTCTACTGAAAAAATTGTATAATGAAGTCATCTTGGGAGATTGGGCAATAACGCTTACTTGGAGAATCCAATTTTGATCAGACTGGTGGCATTAGAAAAATAACTCAGAGAGTGACTAGAGGACACAATTTTAGAATTTCGAGATCCAAAGTTATAGAGTTATATTCGTTTCAATATTGATCTCCTAAAATCAAGAAAAAGCGATATGAGGAAGTTTGATGGCAAGGATCCGATAAATGGATACTACAGATGGAGCAATATTTTGATCTACATGATGTACAACTATTACAAAAAGTACGTATTGCATCTTTATATTTAGAACCAAATCAATTTTTATGGTATAAAGGGCTTTGTTCTCGTAAACCACTTGTCACTTGGTCAATTTTCATGGAGGAAATGATAAGACATTATGAGGATACAAAGAGCAACACCTTCTTTGGCCAATTAATAAATCTCAAACAAAAGGGTTCAATGGAAGAGAACATTGAGGACTTCCCAAAATTGAATATAAGGGTAAATGATATTCTAGAGAAGAAAGGATTAATGTCTTCATAGGGAATTTAAATGATAACATTGAACATGAGGTTCGTCTTTGGGAACCTGATTCATTGGAGAAAGCATTCAGGCTGGCTAGAAAAATTAAACGTGGAATTATGGAAACAAGGAATCCTACCACTCACAATTAAAAATATGGAAGTTTTTTTGCTCCTATCCTTCCACAACCTACAAGGTTTAGACCACAACAATAGGAAAAAAAAGGAGAAAAAGGGCTTTGTTACATTTGTGATAGCAAATGCACTAAATGTCATAAGTGTGTTGAGAAGAAATTATTTTACATAGATTGTGAAGAGGAGGAAGAAAAGGATCAAGAAACATCAAAAGAAGATGATATACATCAAGAATAAACCCTAGAGAAATAAAAAATGAATCTGATAATATCTTTTAAAACATTAGCAAGAATTACCACTCCTCAAACTCTCAAGATAAAAGGACATATCAAGAAGAAAAAGGCTCAAGAATTGAAAGATCACATCGAGTATCAAGAAATGAATTTGACCATATATTGTAATGCATTGGTAGGAAATACTAATTCTTAAACTATCAAAATAGAAGGACATATCAAGAAGAAAAAGGTAATAGTGTCAATTGATTCGGGAAGAACCCATAGTTTTATTCATTGTAAGATAGCAAAGGAATTGAATTGCTTCCTATATCCAGCACTAGAGTGTCAAGTGATGGTTGCAAATAGAAGAACCATAAATTTCTCTCAAAAGTTCCATAATATCAAGCTATCCATGGGAGAATATGTTTTGAATAATCCAATTCTTTCCATTCCAATGAGTGGTGTTAATGTTGTACTAGGAGTCGAATGGCTACAATATTTTGGTATGATAAATTTTAATTTTCAAGAACTCTTCTTGAATTTTTTTCAGAAGGAAAGGAAGCTGAATTAGGGGGCATCATAGGGAAACTGAGAAAGATAATCATATATAACAGAATGAAAAATCTTCTAAAGGAAGAACAACGTGGCGTAATTGCACAATTATGTTCACTAGAGGTTCTGACATCAAAATCATTTATTTCTCCAGATCTCCAAAAAGTTTTGGAAAATCATTCCAAGGTATTTGAGACTCCCAAAGGCCTCCCACCTATTTTTGATCATGATGATGCTATTCATTTTCTAGAAAGTGTTCCTCCAAACATCAGGCCTTATAGATATCCCTTTGCACGAAAGAGTGAAATTGAATGTATGGTTCCAAAAATGCTAGAGGCTGGTATAATTCAATCTAGTCAAAGTTCTTTCTCTACTCCAGTAGTATTGGTGCACAAGAAGGATGGATCATGGTGCATGTGTCTGGATTATAGGGAGCTCAACAAGCTCACTATTAAAGATAAATTCCCATTGATGAATTATTGGATGAATTGCATGGAGAAATTTACTTCATCCAATTGGACCTTCATGCAGGATATCATCAAATCATAATGAAGACTTAAGACATTCCGAAAACAACATTTAGAACTCATGAGGGTCATTATGAATTTTTGGTCATGCCCTTTGGCCTTACCAATGCACCTTCTACATGTTAAGGTTTGATGAATTCCATTTTCAAACCCTTCCTTAGAAAATTTCTGTTAGTATTTTTTGATGATATACTAATCTATAACAAGTCTTGGAAGGATCATCTTCAACATGTTGATAGAGTGCTCAGACTATTGGAGGAGAAACAACTATATGCAAGAACATTGAAATGTTTCTTTGAAGTAAAAGAGGTGGAATAATTGGGTCATATTGTATCTCATGAAGGTGTTAAGGTAGACCCTCAACAACAACAAGTTCACCAACTTTTAAAGGATAACCTCACTTTGGCACAAAATACGATGAAAAAAAGGAAGATCAACATCGTAATGAAAGAAGTTTTAATGTAGGTGATTGGGTATTTCTATGGCTACAACCATACAAACAAATGTCCCTCAAGCAAGCTAAGAAGGATAATAAATTATCACCAAATTACTATGGTCCTTATAAGGTGTTGTAAAATATTGGTACTATGGCATACAGATTGGAGCTTCTTGAATCTTCCTGAGTGCCCCCAGCTCTCCATGTTTCATGCTTAAATAAGGTTATAAGTGACAAGCTCCCAGTTCAAAGAATATTGTTAGAACTTGAAGAGGAAGGAAAAATCATATTGGAACCTGAAGCAGTCACAGAAACAAGAACCCAACAGCTATGAAATCGATCAATTTTAGAGTATCTCATCAAGTGGAAGAACTTAACCGCTGAAGATTGCACATGGGAGGATGAGAATTTTATACAGAAGCATCCAGAACTACTCAAGCATTGAGGACAACACTTTTTAAAGGAGAGGGGCATGTTAGGTCCCTATACTACTAGTGTAGCCCCTTATTGTTATTAGTGCAACCCCCTTATTATATTTTTGTGCCCATGTAGTCCCCATATTGTTATTATTGTGTCCCATAGAAGCCCACTATTATTATTGTTGTGCCCTTACATTATTATTTTTATGTCGGCTCTAATTATATTATGACCCCTTATACTCCTATATATAGAAAGCAGGTCTTGTCATTTGTAGTGTCCAATAATTTCTCATTTGTGTAATGTAAAGAAGGTTGCCCCCTCGAAGATGCTGATCTTGAAGTCATCAATCTATATTTTCTATATTTTTTTGAGTTGGTTTCATAATATCTGAATTGGACTTTTTGATCACCATTATCCTCCTTCTTACCTTTTCGGGTTGTGTCACACTTGAATCACTGTTTCTAGAATCCAAGTGGAGTGTTCCAGCGCAATGAGTTTGGTTCTACTTGGAATTTCCACCTACAAAAGTAGGTCCAATATGAGAAGAGTTTTCAAATTTTCAGTGTTTCTTCGACCCTTATTGGGCTTCAAACCCCTACCTTTATTAGGCATTCATTTTTAAAATCAAATAAAAAAAAACAAAATTCAGATGCTGTAAAGAAAAGAATCTGTCAATTGCCGCAAAGAATAAAAAATCAACACCTGTAAAATCCTTAAAATAATAGAGGCATATTGTAGAAAAAAATAATAGAAAACTTAACCCTATTGTAGAAAATGAAAAGTTCTTACCAATTTCAAATTGCCTCCTCCGTAATGAGGCCAAAATGTTGGGTGCAGGAATTGGGATTAGGAAGACTCCTTCAACACTTAATTGTCAACTGAGGAGTTTCATAAACATAGAGGCGAAGAACAAGAAATGCCAAAAATGATATGAAGTTTTCATAACTCTATTCCTACTTCCTTAATTACAACCTTGCATAATTGAAAAGAAAAGATCACCCGACAATTTACCCCAAAGAAATTATGGCGCTAGAATGTGAAATAAAGTAATTTTGCGGAGAAATAAATGAAAGGAACTATCAAACTCTTCTAAGAAATCCTGACTAATTGAAATGGAAATCTATGTCTATCTTCAGTATAGTTATATGTCAGATTAATAATTAGATCCTTGAAGATGTCTGACTTCTCTATAGATCTTTCTCCCTACACTAAGTTGTTATTCCTGTACTCCTGCAATATTCTTGCACTAGTATTGGAACAAAGTTTATATGGTGGTGTTGTGGCCACCAACAACCCCTCTCCTTATGAAGTGTTATTGCTAATACTAAATAAGTGGGGACCCTCAGTAAAAATTATAAAAAATCAAATATGTGTTATATTTCCTTTTAGATGGAACTTACAACATCATGGACTTAGGAAAATACCTTTGAAGAATCTAAAAAACCTAAGTTTCATAATGAAGAAAGTAAATTCACTCCTTAAGAGATATCGCATCGTCCAAAGAATGATAGGGTACCTTCTAATGAGTTAAAATGATAAAAAACATGAGATTACGACGCGAAACTTCATCGCATCGCATACATTGAAAAACTTTAAAATCGTCGATATGAGATATCACATATCGCGCATCGCAAAAATCACATGAACTACACATAAGGATTATAACGATTAAGCGAACTGCAATATTGCGATATTGCGATACTGCGATACTACGAAGTTGTGATGTTGCGATATTGTGATACTGCGACCTTGCGATAGAACAACATGATGAAATTGCGATATTGCGATACTGCGATCTGCGATATCGCAAAGCAAAATCGCAGGACCTCTCCATTGCAGTTGGTTTTGGCTCATTATTCAAGAAAATGTTTTCTAAGCCAAGAACTGGTCATGCATTTTAATGCGAATTAATGAGTTGTTGCCACTTGTTAATGAAGTATAGTGTTATGTTTTTCAAAGAACTAGTTCACGTAAGGTGGCATGTTTTGCATATCTTCGGCATTTAAAGTTTTCTTGTCATTATTTTTTCATTACTTCCACCTCAAATTTAAACTAAAGGAATGAAGGACAAAGTGTTATACAAGGCAGTATGCAGAAAACTATGAGGAGGAAAGGCATTACTCCAATGTCCATTTCGGAAGGCACACCTAATCCACTTAAGGGAAAGAAAGAGCCGCAGAACTCTTCCGAGGCATCCATCACAGATTTCTCATATACAGCCATGGTTGAATGGGTACTGAACGATACTGATAACAGAAATAGATAGTTTAATGCTCAGGGTTAAGAGCTCACGGAATCACTATTTTTACAAATTTTGATCTTTATACCCAATGAGAGAAAAAGGCGCAAGAGGCGGAAAACGCATCAGGGAAGCCCGGATCAAGAAACAGAGGCAGTTTCCGATGCGCGATTAGTGATTAGCGCTTAGCGCTAATCACGCATCGCTGAGAAAACTTGCTCGAAAAAGAAGGCTCCTAATTACTCAGTCACCTGCAAGCCCCGAAAATTGCAAGAAAGCAGCGATAGGAACAAACTGGAAATAGAAAGCTAAAGGAAAAGAAGAAGCAGTCCAAGGGTTAACCAAGTTGAAATGGGATTATTACCAGGTATACATGGTAATGCCACATTGTCAATGGATGACTCTCAAGTATATCATACATTTTACTAAGAAGATAATGCCAACTCTTTTCGATTCTGTTTGCTTAACTCAACCAAAGACGGAAGACAGTCAGCCGACTCCACTCAGGAAAATACTAAATGCTTGCGATGTTAAGGAGAAAATTTAGAAATAGTTAGATATTAGATTTAATTTTAGAAATATTTTTGCTTAGAAAGAGGACGTTCATTTAAACCGAATCCTAAATTTCTGTAAATACGTTATTTAGTTAGTAGTATTTAAACCCTTCTCATGCATTTAGATAAGGGTCTAGAAATTTATCAAAAACTTGTCCTCAGAACATGCACTTTTGCACCCTCAGAGGAGGTTTTGGTGAATGAATGGAATAGGGTTTATTTGATTTTTGCATTTGATACCTGCTACTGATGTTGCACTTCTATACTCTTAGTGGATGTTAAATCAAGGAGAGATAAATCAATTGTCGCTTGAAGCTCATGAGTAGGACTAGTTATAAATGGTACTTTTATCTCTTAACCATTTCTGCTTATGCGTTAAAGTAATATTCAGTTTTCAGTTGTTTATATATTTCAAGCAATGGATGCTTGAGTTATAATTTGGCACTTTTGTACAGTGATTAACTATTTGTTTTATGCTTAGTGTATGAATAGCTCTTTAATGCGATAGTTTTCACAACTGTTTCATCTAACTTCTTATACGAAGTAGTTCATCTTTATTGATTTTTTTTTTCTTCTAATAGATGGAATGATATTTTATTACCAGTTATTTGTTTGAAAATCTTTTTAGATCGCATAGAAGAATGATCACACCCCAAGTTTAGTATAATTTTTGATATTTTTTTGTTTTATTAGAATACAATAGCATAGCATTAGATTAGAATTGGATAGAAGTATTCATTTTAGAACAGAAATACCCATCTTTCTCACACACACACACTGAATTGGGAAACTGGTCCCATATCCCCAGTCGGACCCGCTATACCAAACAGATAAGGAGCTGCCAACCAAGGTCCGCACTGGGCAGGTATCCCCCTTGTTGTTGACCCTATTTTCGGGGCCTTCAACATATTTGGCACTAGAAGGAGGGCCTGAACTATGAATGGCTAGTAAATCCAAATAAAAATACCATTCTAAGAGTAAATCGCCCTAACCATCTCGCTCGACTTCTCCATTACACTTAAATCTAGAGTTAGAAGTCGCCAGAGCATCAACCGCTGCTACAAATCCTGACATTTCAAAACAATCTGTTATTGAACCTCCTGAAGTCGAATCTTTGATTCACAAACTTAAACGATTTTCCATTTCCCCTCAAAGATCTGATAAATCTCAGGGCAGTGTGACTTCACAGTATAACACTGCTCATCCCCTGACCAGATTAAAGAGTGAAAAGTTCGGTGTTCGGCCAATCGAATTACCTCTTCCCAAAAGGAAAAGAGCAAGGAAGTCACCTAAAGGGTCCGACAGCAAGACTCTTTCATCGACTTCATCCATCTCAACCTCTCCACCGCGAATTCAACCATCCACTCCACTCCAGACCATTATCAATCCACCCAGTGGAATCCCTACAGCTCCTCCTCAATCATCTGCGATCATAATAACCCCATCTTCCCAAACACAGGGATCATCTTCTACAAATCCCCCTGTTAGCAGTTCAGCAATGGCCCAGTCTCCATGGAATAACCCTGGGGCAGTCTTAATGCCTGCACCCTTGAGTCAAATACTGGCCCATCCTCAGAAATGGTTTCCTAAGTTCAATCCTGAGGCAGGCATGCTAGCAGAAGAGCACATAAACAACTTTATGCTATCCATTAACCTCAACAGGGTTACTAATGAAGATGTTGTTGTTCGACTGTTTCCTTATACTCTACAAGGAACAACTGGATCGTGGTATTTTTCATTACCCTCTGGATCTATTACCAGTTGGGACATCTTCCAAGACCAATTCCTAACCAAGTTTGGTGATGATAGGTCTACGACAATGTTAATCAACGACCTATCCAACCTTAGGGCCAAATCTAGAGAACTTATCAAAGACTTAATTCTACGTTTCAATAAAATTCTAAACAAAATTCCTACTGCTTCCCAGCTCAGCGAGAAAGTGCAATGTGAATGGTATATCACTGCATTACCATCAAACATAGCAATCTTCGTGGACAGGGCAAATAAAACAACCCTAGCCAAAAACATGAAAGAAGCCATAGTAGTAGAGAAACGTATAATAGCCTTAGAGAAGAAATCTGTGATAGAAGAACATAAATCTAAGAAGGTCACCTTCAAAGAAGAGTCCAAGAAGAAACAAGCAAAAGATTGATTCGATTTGGAGGGATTGCAAAAAGTTATGAAGACCATGTCCAATGAAATGGTCGACATAAAAAAGCAAGTAGCAGAAACTTCTTCAAAAAGGCCCTACAGAGCTTTTAAAAGAGGCCCGTCAATGGATTCAAGGCCACCCAATGCTATAACAAGTGTTGAATCCGAGGAAGAGGAAGAGGAAATTCCCACTGAAGGGCAAACCAATGATGAAGAAGTTGTAGAATTACAAGGAATGTGGGATTTCATCCTCCCACAAGAGGAAGATCAAGAAGTATTCCCAGTTAACACACGAAGTAGAAATCAGTTTGATCCTCCTCAAACTACCCCAAAACCAAAGATTGCAAGCTTTACAACAAAGGATAAAGTCACAACAAAGAAAACGACATCTAAAGTGACTCAAACTAGCCCAGTCCAAACAGATTCACCTAATCCATCTAAAATGCTGATCGTTTCGGATGAAATGGAGTACAATATTATAGAAGACATGAAAAAGACTAGGGCCAACATTACTCTGTATGAATTGAGCAAGCTAAAGCATCAACAAAAGATAATGATGAAAGAATTACATGCTGTGCCAGCTACACCTTTGCCTACCGCTGTAATTTCTCAAGCTTCTAAGAACATGGGAAGACCTCCAACTAATACGACTAACAAGATTGATCCAAACGAAATCACTTTAATTGGAGGAAGATCGAGATCTCATACTCCCCCTTTTCTCCTTACTTATGAAATTTTTAACAAAAATGTACATAATTGTTTAGTGGATTCAGGTGCTTCATCAAATATTTTACCAAAGTCCATATGCACTAGATTAAATGTTCAACCACAGAAATCCGTTGTTCGCATAGTTCAGCTGGATCAATCTCAAGTCGAAGTCATCGGCGAACTAAATCATGTAACCATAAGGCTATCATCCAACCCGAAGGTATGTCAAGTCATTGACATTTTAGTCGCTGATATCCCTTAATTTTATGGCTTAATTCTTATCAGGGATTGGTCAGAAAAATTGCATGGATACTTCGCAACTGACTGGTCGCACATGTGGCTGCCTTACAATGGGAAGCCAAATCAAATAAAAGTTGAACAAGAATTATGTCAGAAGTACATAGTAACGAAATTAGAGGGGGAAAATGAACCTGTAGCATATAACAGTAGCATAATTGGCAATTACTCAGTGGATTCTTTCCTCGACAATTTTAATGCTCATACGTCACCTTATTTAGAACATTCTATTTTGTCCCAAGTCGAAATTTTTTCTCAAACGGACAGTTCAAAATGTATCAATTTTTTAGATAGACCTGTAAATAAATCTTTGTTTTGGAAATTATTTTTTGATGGTTCTAAATCTAACGAAGGAGCAGGAGCAGGATGCATGCTAATTAGTCTAGAAGGAGATAAAATCATGTTAACATGAAGGCTCGAATTTTATTGTACCAACAATACAGCAGAATATGATGCTTTAGTCCAAGGGTTGTACAAAGCAATCGAACTAGACATAAAGTACCTCCAAGCCTTCGGAGACTCTGAAATTGTAGTCAGACAGGTACATAATACTATACATTGCTTATCAGGTCATTTAAAACACTATCAATCTTTAGTTCAAGATCTGACTGAGCATTTTATATCATTCAATATTTCATCACTTCCCAGACTCCAGAATGCAAGCGCTAACCTTTTAGCTAATGTAGCTTTTAAGCTCATTCCTTCAGAATATTTTAGTCCAGACAGATTCTCAATAGAATTAATCTTTAGACCTTCTATTCCTGACAACATCACAAATTGGAGAATATTCAACGACGATCCTGATATCGTAAATTTCCTTACTTTTGAAGGATCCTACTCCAACCAAATAATCGACGAAGATCAACATGATCGGCAATTACAGCAAGATAGCACTCACAATGCTATACCTAAATCAGTGGTCAAGTTAGAAGACCTGTAC